>CM062817.1:1719179596-1719377538 GCA_031772625.1 Pinus tabuliformis | reverse complement strand
AACATACAACATGAATCTCAGAAGTTAGAGCTGTGAAATTTTCATTAAAAACTCTGTCAAAGACTGTACAAGAAAGCTCTGCTACGCTCCAGCAGCTCCCAGCACTCAGAAAACTCTCCCTCACTCTCTTTTCAAATGACATTTTTAATACAATAAATAAAACTGCTGCCCAAAACAGGGGCGTTTTTAACTAACATCACAAAAATATGAAACAAAATACAACTGGGGGGAAAACCAATCAACCCCAAGACCTCTGCGTTATTTCCACTACAATTATTAAAATTAGAAAGGAGAGTTACATCATCCTAAAATAATGCAGCGTCCCTCTTCCTCTAAATCTGCTGATGATTGGCAAAATTGGAGCGCAGATCTACCATTTAAGAGATGAAACCAAATCGCATTTGTGGCTATAATAGATAATCTGGACTTAAGTTCGATTTGCCACGTTACATTTGCCAATACAACGACCTTCAAACTAATATTCCACCGATTCGGCTTATGGTGACAACTAAACCGAGAGCAGTTTACATGGCTGCATTCAAAAGCTCCACCTTCTAAGCGCCACATCGCCCTCGATCCCACAAAATCTCCAAAGATCGCACCGTGATCTGGATCTTGGCATTGTGAAAGCCATATGTCTAGCAGCTGATGTAAAAGTTACTCCAACAATCAGCATCAGTAGTGCCAACAATGAATCATGGGAACTCTGAAGAATCATAACAGATGCCACTATGCGAATTGCCCACGCAACAAACTGGGCTGTACCTATGTCCACACTCCCATCTTCCGAAAGAACTAGTTTTCTCACTCCTCAATAACCCAACCATGCTCCTGTCAGGATAACACATAACAGAAGAAACGCCGCTACAGGATTAAACATTTCCTCACCAAAGCCTAATTCTTGAAGCATGGAATGAACCAATCCTGATACGTAACGAGGAATTACTGACCCAAGCCCAACAATTGATCCATACAAAACAACATATATTGTGCTTTTCCGTTTCTTCAACCGAAATTGTGAGAGAATCAAACAGCGTGCCCGCATTCTAATATCAATAAATTTTGTTTCAAAAGGTGACATGAGAGCAGTCCATGAACCCTTGTCAAGTGCTTTCCACTCATTTTGCAGACATTGTCCCAATCCCAGTGATGCATTCCTGTGAAAACAAATTTCAATCTTCGTTGGATTTAATTTTGATATTCCTTCTGAATATTGCACCTTGACTCGACGTGAATGAGCATATTTCTTGAGATGCTGCAACCTTTGAAGGCCAGGAATACAGACCCGATCACAAGCTATCAGGGTTCCAGGCTTTATGCCTGGTGAATTTTCAATCAAGGGCCCAGAAGGTAACTGTAATTTAAAAAACGCGCTATGCACATCTGCATTTACAAGTGCAATGTCATCATCTCTGCGCCGAGCACGCTTGAACTCCTTGACATATTCACCCTGCCTTGTAAATGGTAAAAAAAAAAAACTGATAGCAATATTTCGCCACGTCTCAAGTCGACCATCCGATAGCCTTTGAAAAACTCCCTTGCAAATACAATCCGCACACTTTCCTTTGTAGTAATTATGTTAAATCGTGCCCTGGCTGCCATCCAAAGTTAAATTTTCATTTTGAGCCCAAAAGTGATCTTGAAATAGACAGAAATATATCTCCATATTTGTGTCTGTGACATGTGTAGTAGCATCTGTATCATTAATCATTTTGCAACCATCTAACAGTCCAAATCGATAAGCATAACATGATTTCGATAAAGCTGGAATTAGATAGTATAGAAGGTAACTGGAAGAATCTAGCTGTATTACATATTTAGTCATTTGCTTCACTTTATTATACATTCTGCTATCAAGATCTCCCTCCACGTCAAGCTTATCCAGACACATCCACCAACAATGACAGAGAGACACCATGAGCCTGGAGGCATAACAACCCTGCTTATTCAACTCACAACGATCAAGCCGGCTTTCAACGCATGGAGGCATTTCAGTATCAATGCTCGTACGTCTTCTACAGTATTTTGTGTGCCTTTAGACACATGAAGGCTTTCTCTTTTCAACACAATTTCAAGCATACCTTTGATACAGTCTATCACTGTCAAACATACAGTCCAACAATCTTCTACCGAATTTAAAATGAGACTGAATAAGGAGTAGCTTAATTCTGTTAAAATGTCCAACCTTGTACTGAATACTAGAGAAGAGTGTTTTGTCCCTGTGCAGCAAATGCGCTGGGGAGGATCCTTGATTTGAAGATTCTCCTCTTTTAAATCCAGAGAAAGTACCCGATCTTTTGTTCCGCTTCATGTTACTTTTGGCAACCCGGTGCCATCTCTTCACTGCATTGGATGTCTGCTCATCAAATATGGCCTTCATCATACAAGTGCATAAAGAGGAGATTTCAAGCCAAATTGAAACCATATGAAACAGAAAAAGGCAACTTCGAAAGTATTCTTCTTGCGGATATCCTTGGCCCTTTGGAAAACCACCAAATTCTACATTTAGAACATCTGCATCAAACATCTGGCCCAGAAATTTATACAGGCTATCATCATGGATATTTTCTTTCATTGCAGCGACTAATTTCATAAAGACTAAAGCATCAAGTTTCTTTTGTATGACAATGCTGAACCACCAGAAACAATACTTTCGTTATTTCTCAAAGCAAAGTGTAAGCAAGGCGCTTCAAAACAAAGGCCTTTGCCGCACTGTGAGAAGTTGAACTGGATTCAATGGAGGCCTCCAAGAGAAGATAACAACAAGAAGGGCAGCATGATATACAGAAATAAATTGCCAGACTTTGGTTGCTGATAATGTTTCAAAATTGTGCTTGTGCAGGGCTAGGAGCTTTGAAGTTTGCTGCTGCCTTCTGAAGAGCTAGAGAATAAATTACACAAATTTAAACAACATTTAATGATTTCTTCTTCAAAACAGGTTTGTTTGAAGAAGAATCAATCTCTGACATGAGACGGAGTCTAACATCGGCTCCATTTGGGATGGCAGCTGCAGCTTCCTGGAGGTGCCAAGAACTGCAGAACTTTGGAAGAAGAGCAGACAGTGCCTCCACCCATTGGGCAATGGAGTCATCATCAACACAACTCTTGACTAATTTACAAACTGAAACTGAACTCAAACAAACTAAAAGCCAACTGAAACATGATGCTGCCCTTATGGTTGCTTATTTATTTACAAAACCTACTCTAATCTGCTATACAAATAATAGATCAGGTAATGCTAAAATGCCATATTAACCATTCAAGTAAACCTGACAATGAAGCCGCTTGAGAATGCTGCCACGAAGTCACAGACGCAAATGCTGGCAGCCCTTCATGCACGTACTGAGCCTGGTCATGGAAGCTGAGCTCGACCCCTAGAGGTGGGGAAAGGAGTTAGATGGTCTATATTATTCCTTCTCTTGCTCATTTTCATGGTTGGACTCTTGTGGGAGAAGTATTATTGCATATTGTACATCTATTACTGCAATTTAAGGAAAAGGAAGGCCAGGGTTTTGCAGACATCATTGTGGATTCTTGTGGATTGTTGTGTTGATGGTGTGTTCTCTACATGTTATTGTAAGTTTGTTTATGTATTCCACATCTCTCTTTTGCTTCTAATTGGACAGATGAAGTGGTAAAGTTTGAATTCATGCTTTGACATGCTCAGCTTTTTAGTTTGTTCAATATTTATGTTTTCTACTGTCTAGAGAGGATTCAAAATGGTTGTTTGCCCTCTTTAGCTCCTCCTCTATCATCCCTGATCATCCATCTCAGATTAAGGCATCAACACTCATTCCTACCTTGCCCCAAAGATCCCCCTGCAAAAACTGTGCTCAATCCCCGCACCCTGAATTGCACTCCCTCCAATTGCCACAAAAAACCCAAAAATCATTAAATCAACCCCCCTATCAATTTACTAGCCTAAAATATTTATTCCTAATTGGTCAGCTTATCCTATCTAAAGATCTACCGAATCTGACCTGAGAGAGCCTTCTCATACCTCGTAGGGCTAGCTACGAGGTGAAATGGTTTGATGTAGCCTTGAGAGTTTGTCTATCTCAGCCTAGGTGAATTCCAAGCGCTAACATAGTGGCAACCATACTGGGGAGAACAAATTTGTTATTTGCTCATTGTTGTGTAATTTCTTAAGTCTTAGATGGAGTCTGAAGATACGCCAGGTAGCCTTCGAACACGCTCTTGTTTTACATCAGCATTAGTAGATAAACGCTGCTTCAGTCGATCTCCGTGAGCTTCTGAAATCTGCACTTCATTGACATCTTTATCCCAGTATCATTATGGAACTCTAAGCTTTGGATGATAGGCTAAGAGTTTTCATACGGCTGAGCGGTTTTTCCTTTCCTAGTTTATTCGTGAAAGCAAGTTGGCTTCTGTTTCAAGACCAATTGTTAGATCTAATTCATCGCCTGCTGTTATTAAATATTTTGAAGATCTTGAATTCGACGAAAGTTTTGAGTTATCTTTGTTTAAAGCTAAATCTGAAAGTGCTCTCGATTCTTTAGTCCTTGACCCTGATTTTGCAGCTTCTCTTGCTTACGAAAGACACAACAAGCTGATCGACAATTTCATTTTGAGACATCTCCAAAACGACTTGCATACCACTACTCTTGCTGATCTACTTGAGAATATCTCTGAGAATATTGCAGCTACTATCACGGCTCATGAAGCATCGTCCCCCCCCTTTGTTTCCGTTTCACCGATAATCACTTACCCCGAATCTTCGGCTGGTTCTCCTTCCACACCTCGCACTCCTTCTACCCCTCCATCTCCACAAACTTCTCTTCCCCTTGTTACAGCTCCTGTTATCATACTTCCACCTCCCCCTCCTCAAACTCATCCTACTCCCCCGCCTCCTCCACCTAGAGCCATGGCTGCCCGTTTTGCCCCTCTTGCTTTACCACAAAACCTTCATGATATGCCCGCTGATTACCAAAGCAAGATTCCCATGTTTGACGGCACTCCTCAAAGTGTCACGGCGCAGCAACACATTGATAAAATGACCACTTTCTTTGATCTATATGAGTTAGATGAAGAAGATGTTACCATGCGGTTGTTCGTGCAGACATTTGCCGGAGAAGTAAGAAAATGGTTCAGAGGGTTGGCAGCTCGTAGCATTGTTTCCTTGGAAGCACTTCAAACTCAGTTCTTGGACCGATGGGAAATAAGAAAAGATCCGCTGCAAATCAACGCTGAATACAACAACCTCAAGCGAAATCCGGGTGAGTCGGTTCAAGATTATATCATCAGATTTAATTCAGTGTATAACGCTATACCCGATGATTTGAAACCATCAAGAAAGTTCGCATTGCTTAAGTTCCCGGATGGTTTCGATCCGGAGATGGCCTACTCACTGCGGGACCGAGATCCTCCTACCTTGGAGGAAATGCAGAAAATTGCAGTCAGTGTGGAGGCTAATTTGAATGATAAAAGAGCAAGAATGAAGGCGGAGAAAAAGGTCACAATCAAAGAAGAGGCAGCATCCACTTCTCAGGTTCTTCGTACAGTGGAAGAGATGAAAAAGGCATTCCAAAATCTTAGTCTTGGCAAACCGGAACCACAAGTCCGAAACCCAAACTTCAGAGGTCAACAACAGCAGCCCCAATATAGAATCAAACAGCGGGAAACACGAGCACAAGAAGCGGCCGTGCAGCAGCCAATCCAACCCCCATTTCAGCAAAATTATGTCACTCAAGAATCTGAAGATGAGGGTGAAGGTCCTGGTGAAGAAAATCATTTCTTCACTCCTGATGATCTGCCCACATACATCACGGAAGAAGAAGAGCTGGTAAGTAATGCTTATACACCTCAAGATGAGCATTACATTCTATCTAATGATGTTGTACTTCAAGAAGAGTCAGAAGAGTATCAAAGAGGTTACTTACATGCTTTATCAGCTCAACAAGGCCAGCAGAGACAGTTGAGAAACCGGACAGTTCCCATACATCCAATTCAAAAGAGGGCAGAAAATTTGGCAAAGAATGGTGCTGCTGTTCCACAAAAAAGGGTAAAGAAGTCATGGATCCCCCATCAACTCAAACAGTTCCAGCAAACAAGATGGATCAGCCATCAAATGTACCCAAAGATAGAGCAGAAAAACGAGATAATCCGGCAAAAGAAAGTGAGAAAAGTCAAGCATTCAGCATTGAGAACGAAGTTTCGAAATTGAAATTGTCCATTCCACTAACAGAAGTCATGAAGAACACTACCTACAGAGCACAAATTTCTAAGATGTTCAATACTGATCCAATGTTAGATGCGGTAAATGTGGAGGATGATCAGCCGGAATTAATCTTTGGGCCAGCTCTAAACGGTGAGTCTCCGGAAAGTGATGTCCCGCCATTTTATATCAGCTTAAGAATTCATGATTATGTGCTTCATAATGCTATGTTCGATTCGGGAGCATCACACAATTTAATGCCCAAGGCAATAATGGAGAAGTTGGGACTTGATATAACTCGTAACTACCATGATCTATATTCATTTGATTCCAGCCGAGTTAGATGCATCGGTTTGATTAAAGATTTGGTTGTTAGCTTGGATCAAATTCCCGCAAAGAATCTCTTGATGGATGTGGTAGTGGCGGACATTCCTCCAAGGTTTGGTATGCTCCTTTCAAGGTCATGGGGATCAAAACCTAAAGGTACTTTACAGCTGGACTTTTCGTATGCCACTATTCCGGTGTTTGGCCAAATGAGAAAGGTGTACCGAGAGCAAAAGATGAAGTATATGATTACTAGCAAGGAAAAGCCAGTAAATCATCCTGTAAATTATGTACAAACAGATTTAGAATCCTTTGTTTTATTTGCTGATAATTTTAATGAGGTAGATAGTCAATTAGTTCAGATAGAAGACATCCCAGGCATGGCAGAAAATTTCAGGGAAGTACTGAGAACGGACAGTAAAGAAAGGACTGTTGTCATAAAGTCAATTGCCGAAACAAATGAGCAACAAGTCATGACTGCAACAACATCACAAGTGCAGCCCTTGGACGATGATGAAGATGGTCTTTGGACCATGGATTTTGATGGTGCAGTGGGCAGCCATGGAGCTGGCATAGGTGTATGGATTCGTAGCCTGTTTTCAGTCCCTAACCAAGTCCCAAGCAAGGTACAAGTGTGCTCTTATAAATTGGCTTTTGATTGTTCGAATAATGAAGCAGAATATGAGGCCCTTATAGCTGGTTTGAAAATCCTCCGGAAATTAAAAGCAAAGAAGATAGCAGTTTATGGCGACTCCGAGTTAGTGATCAAACAAGTAAAGGGGGAATTTCAAGCTAAACATCCTCGTATGCGGGCTTATCGCAATGCTGTTCTAGACATTTTGAAGCGGTTTTCAGAGCATACTTTAACATGCATACCCCGGATACAAAATGGAGTTGCGGATGCATTGGCCAGGGCAACAAGTAATTTGAAAATACCAATGAATTCGAGCAACAAGTTTGAAATCTATGTAAAGCATCGCCCTACAGTCCCGGACAACCAAAGGAGTTGGCAAGTCTTTCAGGATGATGAGGAAATCAAAGACTTCTTGCATGGAGAAGGTAAATTTGAAGAAATTTCAATAGACATGGAGCCAGAAGGAGTTAATCAAATGGATGTTTTGCAGCTGAAAGATAATCATATTCTAAAGGGCTGATTCCTTTAGAAGAACTTTTTGATCAAGATGATGTGGCTCGCAAGCCAACTTTGATGCCAACAGAAGAAGGTGTGGAAGATGTGAACCTTGGGACAAGGAACATCCAAAGATGGTGAAATTATCAAAGGCTCTGCCACTCAAGGTAAAGAATCAATACATTAGATTGCTGTCATCATTTTCTAATGTATTCGCTTGGGATTATTCAGATTTAAAGACATATGATACAAGCATCATCCAGCACACTATTCCTATAAAGCCAAATCAAAAGCCTTTTCGGCAAAAGTTGCGGAGGATCAATCCCAAGTTGCTGCCTTTGATTGAGAAAGAGGTCAATAGGCTCTACAAGTCCGGAATCATAGTTCCCATTCGCTTTTCAGATTGGATCTCCAACCTAGTGCCTGTGAGAAAGAAGACCAGTGAGATTCGCTTGTGCATAGACTTCAGAAATTTAAACAAAGTGTCGCTAAAGGACAACTATCCGCTGCCTAAGATGGATCACATATTGCAGCGGGTAGTGGGTGCCTCAAAGATGTCATTGCTAGATGGATACTCTGGCTACAATCAGATCTTAGTCCATGAGGATGACCGTGATAAGACAGCCTTCACTACGCCTTGGGGAACATTCCATTATGCCAAAATGCCATTCGGTTTGAAGAATGCAGGTGCTACATTTCAGCGAGCTATGGATATGGCTTTTGCCAATGAAAAGGACATATTCTTAGTTGTATATCTTGATGACTTAACGGTCTTTTCCGAATCCGATGAGGAGCATCTTTTTCACTTGACGAAAGTTTTCCAAAAATGCAGAAAATATGGCATTTCTTTAAATCCAAAAAAGAGTCTTTTTGCCATGAGTGAAGGTAAATTGCTAGGACATATCATTTCCAAAGACGGTATACGAATTGATCCCGCACGGGTGGAGGCAATTTAGCAGCTAGAGCAGCCCCGAAATAAGAAGGAGATACAATCTTTTAATGGTAAATTAAATTTTCTGCGCCGCTTCATTCCTAATCTTGCAGAGCACCTTAGAGAAATGACCAACATGCTTCAGAAGGACAGCGAGATCAAATGGACCGAGGAGGCAGTCAAATCCTTCAATTTAATCAAGCTACTCTTGTCTTCAGCCCCGACCTTAATCAACCCTGATTATACTCAGGATTTCATTGTGTTTTCTTTTGCTTCCGAGCATACATTAGCAGCCGTATTAATGCAAAAAAGAGAGGGTGTTGAAAGGCCAATTGCATTTTTCAGCCGGATCATTAGAGATGGGGCATTAAACTATAATATCATTGAGAAACAAGTGCTGGCCCTGATTAAGGCATTGAAAGATTTCCGGGTTTATATTCTTCACTCTCATGTATTAGCTTATGTTCCTAGTGCAGCGGTAAAGGATGTCTTGGTACAAACAGAACCGAAGGTAGGAGAGGTAAATGGATTGCTGCTCTCTTGGAATATGATGTTGAAATCAAGCCCACCAAGCTGATTAAAGGACAAGGACTTGCTAAACTAATGGCTGAAACAAACCTTCATGCCCTTGATATCAACTTGATCGCTGCCTTATCCGATGGTGAAGGAGAAAATTCAGCGGTTCAGGTATCAGATATTTTATTAATTCTCCTTGGTATGCTGATATAGTGTTTGTACTTCAGAATGTGTCCGCGCCTCCTGGAATGTCAAAAAACAAAGCGAGGACTTTGAAATTAAAGGCTGCTAAATTTTGCATTATGAAATCAGCATTGTATTGGAAAGATCCCGGGGGCATCTTGCTAAATTGTTTGGTTGAAGAGGAAGCAAAAGCGACGGTAGAAGACTTCCATAAAGGTGACTGTGGAGGTCATTTATTTTGGAAAACTACAGCCAACAAGATTTTGCGAGCTGGTTTTTATTGGCCTTCTCTTTTTTCTGATGTGTACAAAGCAGTAAAGAGCTGCCATGAGTGCCAAATATTTCAAGGAAAACAAAAGTTGCAGCCATTGCCACTCAAAACGGTGGAGATTAGTGCGCCATTTCAGCAGTGGGGCCTTGATTTCATTGGTGAAATCCACCCAGCTTCGTCCGGGCAGCATAGATGGATCTTGACTGCCACTGACTACTTCACAAAGTGGATAGAGGCAATTCCTACTCGGCAGGCCACAGATTCGGTAATTATCTCTTTTCTTGAAACTAATATCTTGTCACGTTTCGGCTGTCCATTCAAATTAATCACAGACAATGCAGCTGCCTTTAAGTCCAATAAGATGGTGGATTTTTGCTATAAGTACAACATCAGCTTGGGTCACTCCACAGCTTATCATCCGCAAGGTAATGGGCTGGCCGAATCGTCAAATAAGTCACTAGTGAACATTATCAAAAAGATGCTGGAAATTAACAAGAAAAGCTGGCACAAGAAGTTGGTCAATGCATTATGGGCTGATCGGGTGAGCCAAAAGAAATCCATAGGAATGTCGCCATTTGAGATTGTTTACGGAGTTGATGCAGTCTTTCCAACATCACTTAGTGTACCGGTCGCAAAATTAATTCAAGAAACGGGAGAAGATATGGATCCAATGCAACGGAGAATCAGTCAGATGGTCCACTTACAGCAGACAAGGGAAGAAGTTCTCCAAAACTCTTTGAAGCTGCAAGAACGTATCAAGAAGATCTATGATAAGAAGGCAAAGTCGGAAAATTTTCAGCTAGAAGATGTTGTTTTGAGATGGGATGCTCGAAACGAGGACAAAGGTAAGCACGGTAAATTTGACAATTTGTGGAAAGGTCCTTATAAGATTGCTGCATATCGTGGTCCTAATGCTTTCATTCTCAAGGAGTTGAATGGCGATGAATGTCCCGGTGGGTCGGTGAATGGCCGGCTTCTCAAGAGATATCATGCTTGAGCAATGCTGCTCTAAATCATCTTCATTGTATATATCATTTTACTTTACTACAACAAGTGTGAACTGATCTTTCATTCTTGGTTTGGGGCCCGAAGTGAAGGTTATAATTCCAAGGATGAAGATTAGTTGGTGTGGGATTTTCAGTTTGTTTACTTTCTGCAAAAGGTCAGTTTGTTTGAGTCATAGTCCTTTGAGAGTTTTCAGTTTATAGTCAAAGTCAAATAAAGTCTTTTCGAGTATGGTTATTTTTGTGTACTAGTTGACTCCATTGCCCAATGAATAAGGCACTGGTCTGCTCTCCCAAGAGGTCTGAGGTTCTTGGCACCTCCAAGGAGCTGTCATCCCCATTGGAGCCAATGTTAGTGTCGGTCTTGAGCCCTCCATCAGTGATCAATAGCTCTTTGCATATGCATAGTTAGATGTCTCATCAGTGTCAATTTTGCATCCCACTAGGCATGCCATAACACTGAATGGAGGAGCTGGTCTTTGTTCCCTTCTTGGCTTAGCTGGATTAAATCATACCACAATGAAATTGAGTCATACTTGTTTTTGTTTTTTGTCTTGAGGTCCCATGGTCTTAGGTCTAGGGTTTTAAGTCAAAAATCACTCCAAGGTCATGAGTCCAAACCCAGTGAGTGCCCAGCAAGCCAGAAGGAAGTATGTACATCTGTTTCAATGTTATTTTCATCAGCTACAGGTCATTTAATGCCTTGGATTTAAAAACCCTGTTTTTAAGTCCAAGGTCATGAGAAATTTGTAAAAATAAAGAAATTTTCAAAAGTTTTCAAAAGTGCCGGCAACAACCCTGGTTCCTTCGCCACAGCCCATCAGATGGTCAACCTGCAAAAAGAACGAAGTCAAACGCCTCAAAGAGCTAATTTCAGGACAAAATGACTCCAAAACAGTGTTAAAAAAGAATGTCAAAGTGGAAACATTATAAAGTGGGTTTTTGAGTTAAATTTTTTCAAATGTAAGCATATAAAGGTAAATTCCCTCTTTGAAGACCCTCATTGTGCATTTGGGAGCAAGAAATTACAAGGAGAGAAGCAAGAGAGCGATTTGGGCAATTTGCAGCAAATTTCGAGCTTTTGGAGGGTGCGCGACCACTCCACCAGGGTGCGCGACCACCTGGGAGGTGCGCGACCACTCCAGCGCAAAATTTCTTTGTTATTTTGGTCGGGCGCGACCACTCGAAGGGTGCGCGACCACTCGAAGGAGGTGCGCGACCACTCGTCCAGCAAACCCAGAAATTCATCAAAACTTCAAATTTCTTCCAAATTGCTTGCGGTTTCTTCAAGGTAGGCCTCCCAAACAACTTTTATGACGGTGCCATGGATTCAATGATTGGTTTGTGTTCATTTTATCATGCAAAAATTATCAAAAGATAGGTTAAGTGACTTGTTGTTTTGCAAGCTTATGTTAGAGTATTGTTTGCTTTTCAAGGTTAATTATTCCTTTGTTTCCCTCCATCTTTTTCCCATTATAAATTCACAAATGTTAGAATGTTGTTTTTATCAATCTCATTTGCAAAATTAATGCTAAAACCCCAGCCCAATTCCATGAAACCCTAAAACCCTATACAAACCCTAAATTCTACCATGTGTCCTACCCAAACCCTACACTATTACACACAGCAAAATATATGTAAAAAACACAGCAAAATGAAAAGAAACATTGTGAAAAGAAGAAAGAAAAATGATAGCAAAGGCATGCACATGAATACCATAAAAAACAGAGTAATGTAATTATGCATAGCCTAGTAAAAGACATGAGCAAAAAAGACATGTTGCTGTATAAAAATCAGAGGTTAGATAGCTGTGAGAAGTGTCCATGACAAGGTTTATAAATGTACCAGCTGCTAGCTATCAAAAAGGAGCAGTTTTGCTGTGCTAGGGTTTGTGCATTAACATGGTATCATCTCCCTTTCCCTAGACTCTGTTTTCCTACCTATTCCTCTCATGAAAACCCTAATTCAATTGCTCATTAATCCCTTCCTAAAATCCCTATGCAATTGATATCCCTTCCCTTCTGTCAAAGCATGTAAATGAAACCCTATTTCACCTATGACAAAAGCATTTATGAAGCTGCCAGCACTGTCAAAGGAACTACTGTTATAAAATATGGTTGGCAAGCATTGTTAAAAGGTTTCATTGTCCCAAAACCCTAATTTCTTTTATCCTCTCATTTCCCTAAATACCCTTGATACATGCTATCCCATTTCCTTTTCAAACTGTCATAAGGACCCTTCCCATCCCCTACGATCAAATAAACAAGATCCCTGTTTCCCATTAGCATCAATGGCCATTTTAAAATGTTGAAAAAAACAGAGTATGTTCATAAAAAGACATTCAAAGACAAAATAAAAAGGAACAGCCTGTAAATTGTTCATGGTTGATGCTACCCTATTCCCCTATGCTCATGCCCTCATTCCCTCCATCATGAAAATTTATATTGTCCTTTCCCTTGGTGATCATAACACATTTTCCCTAATAAAGTATTGATTTGCAAATGATGAGAGATAGAATGACATGTTTGACATTGTGTGAATATTTCCTTCAAAATTCCCTGTTGATTATATATATTTTCCCTTTCCTTATGTAAATTCCCTCCCCTAACATTTCCCTCATGATTTTTCCCCTTGAAAACAGCATACTTCTCAGCATTTTGCAGGCAGGGCAGCAGTCATCTTTGCCTATTTGTTCCACCTTGCTCAATAACATCATGTCAACCACTGAGACTAATGAGCAAAGTGATGACCGATCTTCATCCACGGAGGTTGAGACACAGCGGAGGCCTCGTAAGGGTGGCAAGAGTGGTCATCACAAGAGAGAAGAGCCCACATCCTTGGCAGAGTTGCAGGCTTGCCCATTAGCAGTGACTTGCTTTCAGTACATGTCATGCTATCAGTTTTGCGAGAGGCTTGCACAGATTCAGCATCATAGGGAGCTGGCCCGGCTATTTGTTTTACACCTTCATGACGGGCAGGTCACTCTTGCAGGAGTGAATTTTGTGTTTTCTCCAGAGGCCATCTCACAGGCTACCGGGATACCCAATGTGGGTGAGGTGTGGCCAAAGCGCAAGTGGCTGGATTTGGTATATTTCGAGCCTTATGTCAGGCCAACATACATGCACAACTTGACAGGGAACTTTCCTATCAGATTCCTCCGAGCGGAATATGCAGCTATCATGAGGCTTATTATGCACTATTTCACATGCGAGGGGAGATTCTCACGGGTATTTGCTTGTCACATCCGCATGCTGATGCACTTCACCAGGGTGAGGATGATGAACATCCCGGCTTATCTCTTTCATGACATTCAGAGGATAGTCTCTATGTTTCAGAGGCAGTCCCCAGCTCAGCAGCTCAGGAGCTTGTGTCATCATGGTCTCATCCAGCTGGTTGTTTCCCATCAGCTGAGTCAGCAGGGCATTTCTTGGGCAGATTTTATCTCCCGTGAGTTCTTCACACAGCCACAGCCAGAGCCAGAGGTCATTCATGAGGTGGGAGGTCCATCACACCAGCCCGAGATTATTGTTCCGAGACATGTGGTTTCTTCACCTCGGGTCACCTATCAGAGAGGTCCTAGGACCTTATTTGCAGCAGCTCGACGAGTATTTTCTCCACAGCAGGTGGAAGGGGTCTCGGCATCTTCTTCAGATCAGTGAGTGTTATCTCCACACCAGGTGGAAGGGGCCTCGCATTCTTCATCAGCAGAGGCAGTACGGGAGGGCAAGCAGCCCATGATTGAGGATGAGAGAGCTGGTGATACACATGATGATTTCATTGGTCGTGATGCCCGCTCTCCTTCTTCAGATTTTTATGAGATTATCAGGCAGAGAGAGGAGGAGAACCTTGTGTTGCAGCAAAAGCTCCAAATGGCTCAATGGACCATCACTTATCTAGAACAGCGCACCAAACAATTAGAAGAAGAAAAAGAACTTGATGAGCTATGGAGGATCCGCAATGATCGAACTTTGAATCGTAGGAGGCCCGGTGACCCATTGCCTGCTGACCGGGAGTCCATGCTTATCCGTGTGAATGCACACTTGGAGAGATTGTTGGAGAAGGCAAATCGTGACAAAGAGCTGCTACGCAACATGAAAACACACTATTGGGCAAGATTGCATGTTTGCAAGGCTAAAATGAAAATTCTCCAAAGGAAGCTGTCAGAGGCCCAGAAGAAGAAGAGGACAAACCCACTCCGTATCTTGGCTGAGGCATCCCTCACTCACCATGGTACTCATTAGCCTTCATCCAGCAGCAAAATCAAAAAAATTTGAGAATTTTGGAGCATTTTGGCAATTTTTTGGAAATTTACAGGTTTTTGCCTGTGGAGTGGTCGCGCACCCCGCGCGACCACTCGTGGGGACAGCTCAGAATGAGGAAAAGTTGACATTTTTGGAAAGGGCATGCAAAGACTAAAATTACCTATACTTGGGAGAAGCCTGATTTTGAGATTTGAGCCTCCAAAAGCTCAAAATACATCAAAAAAATGACTTTCTGCCCACTTTTTCAGTTGCAGAAAGTGACCTTGGGAGAATTGACTTTTGAGGGGTCAAATCAACTCCAAATCCAGAAATTCCACTTGGGATGGAAAGTAGACAGACCAAGCTTTCCAATGAGCCATCTTGCACCTGATTTGGACCAGTGGAACCCACTCAAAAGTTGCTGCAAAGGGGCGCGACCACTTGAGCAGGGGGCGCGACCACTCGAGCTGAATTTTGGCAGTTTTGACTTTTCAGCCTAGAAAACACTGTTTTCACCTTGGTTGATGATTTTTACTTGTAGATGATGGATGAATGTATAATTTTCATGGCACATTGATAGATTTTATCTCTCTTTACCCTTCTAGAAGCTTCCTTGATGTAAAAAGTGAATAATTAATGCATGGATCAGTTAGCTAAGTAATAGAGGCAAGTTGTTGGACTGCCTATTATCTAGTGCTTAATTTAGAATTAGTTCAAACTGCTCCTAGGAAGCTGAGCTCGACCCCTAGAGGTGGGGAAAGGAGTTAGATGGTCTATATTATGCCTTCTCTTGCTCATTTTCATGGTTGGACTCTTGTGGGAGAAGTATTATTGCATATTGTACATCTATTACTGCAATTTAAGGAAAAGGAAGGCCAGGGTTTTGCAGACATCATTGTGGATTCTTGTGGATTGTTGTGTTGATGGTGTGTTCTCTACATGTTATTGTAAGTTTGTTTATGTATTCCACATCTCTCTTTTGCTTCTAATTGGACAGATGAAGTGGTAAAGTTTGAATTCATGCTTTGACATGCTCAGCTTTTTAGTTTGTTCAATATTTATGTTTTCTACTGTCTAGAGAGGATTCAAAATGGTTGTTTGCCCTCTTTAGCTCCTCCTCTATCATCCCTGATCATCCATCTCAGATTAAGGCATCAGCGCTCATTCCTACCTTGCCCCAAAGATCCCCCTGCAAAAACTGTGCTCAATCCCCGCACCCTGAATTGCACTCCCTCCAATTGCCACCAAAAACCCAAAAATCATTAAATCAACCCCCCTATCAATTTACTAGCCTAAAATATTTATTCCTAATTGGTCAGCTTATCCTATTGAAAGATCTACCGAATCTGACCCGAGAGAGCCTTCTCATACCTCGTAGGGCTAGCTACGAGGTGAAATGGTTTGATGTAGCCTTGAGAGTTTGTCTATCTCAGCCTAGGTGAATTCCAAGCGCTAACAGATCTCATCCAGAGTTTCAGATCCTTTGACAAAATTAAGATTAATAGCCTTTGTTTTCTCAATTTCTTTTCTAAGACCAACAATTTCACCTTCTAACTTTTCAAGATATTTTTCTTTTTCATCAATTTGAAATTGTAGAGTATCAATGATCATATTCTTTTCTTCTATACATGTCTTGAGTCTAGAAATATCTTCACAAAAACTATCCACATCTATAGCATCCATGTAATCATCATCTTCAAATGCCATTAAAAGTTTATAGTCATTACCTCGTTCATCTTCATCACTATTTGATAGACCATCACTGTCTTCATGAGTGTAGTAGCTTTTCTTATTTACATTCTGTTTCTTGTTCCATCTAGCAGGTTCCTTTCCTTTGTCAATCTTATCCTTATGAGGACATTTGGCAGCATAATGACCTACTCTTCCACAAGAAAAACATTTAAAAGGTAGCTTACCTCTGAACCTTCCAGTACCCCGTTGAAGATTTCTGACAAAATTTGATTCTTCTTCTTCTTCTTCTTCTGGCATGTGACTTGATTCATAGTAGTCTCCTTTGCCTGAAGCCTTAAAAGCAGCTTCTCTCCTGTCTGATGGACCTCCTTTTCTCATTTCATAAGCAGTTAGAATTCCGTGTAGCCGAGACATAGTAAGAGTTCGTAGATTTTCCTTTTCTTCTATTGCAGACACTTTAGATTCAAACTTGGGGGACAATGATCTTAGGACTTTTTCAACCACAACAGCCTCTTTTATTTCTTCACCCAAGTTTTTCATGCAATTAACAATCTCATCTACCCGAAGGAAATAGTTAGCCACACTTTCATCATTATACATTCTGAGATTCTCATACTGAATCCTGAGGGTTTGAAGTTTTGCACGTTTTACCTGTTCATCTCCTTCGTAGCTCAAAACAATCTTGTCCCATATTTCTTTTGCGGATTTATATTGCATAACCTTCACGAATTCAGATTGAGATAGACATCCTAGAAGAGTATTGACCGCCTTTGCATTTGTTTCATATTTCTTCTTCTCAGCTGGATCTGTAGGAGTAGCTGATGGGAAAGTATACCCTGTTTCTATAATGTCCCATACATCTGTACACAAAGATTGAAGATAGGCAGTAACTCTTACCTTCCAATATACGAAGTTTGTCCCATAAAAAATCGGTGGCCTGATTGATGCTTCCCTCTCGTAGTTGCTCATGATGTTAGATATTCCTTCAAGCGATCAAGCTTCTTCAGAAGGACCTGCTCTGATACCAATTGTTGGAAATAATACTGAGAGGGGGGGTGAATCAGTATTATCAAATTATTTTCAATATATCTTCGTTATTTATACTTTGAATTATTCTTCAGATATTGATCGTTACTTTGTATGTCAGTACCATAAAGTAATGAGCATGAACAAGAAAAACAGATAGTCACACCAAAGAACACCAGATATAAGGTGGAAACCCAATGTGGGTGAAAACCACCTGCTGCAATATGTCTCTGTCTTCTTTCAATTAGAAACTCCTTTTACAATGATTTTGTACTAGTGCAGTCCTTTACCAGTACGTAGGCTGCAACCTGCAGAGAGCTACAACTCTCTCTCGTTTTCCAGTCTCTCCTGGAAGGGAGCTACAACCCCCTTACTTCTCTTTTCATAAATTTTCAAACTGGATCCAAGAAGATCAAATAATCATCAAGTACATGCAAAATCACCCAAACTCCTTATACAATCAATCAAGAGTCACCCAACTTCTCAGAATGCTGTAAACAGAAAGATAGTACCAGAAATATAAACCCAGAACTCTGCTGCAATAGATAAAAGATAACCAACAAATGTTTTAAGATAGATCCGCAGTTTTTCTTTATCTGGGCTGCGAGGGCTCGCACTTCACCTTCTGCATCTCTGCGTATCCCCGCAGAGAGCCTTCCACTGCACTGCATACCCACGCACTGTGCTTTTCAATCGCGCTGCGTACTTCTACAGTGTCCCCGCACCTCGGCTTCTATCGCGTCGCATAGCTACGCACTGCGGCTTTTGTAGCTCCGCGTACTTTTACTGTGCCTCCGCACCTGAACGTCTGTCACGCTGCGTACCTTTACTGTGCTTCCGCACCTGAACCTCTATCACGCTGCGTACCTCCGCACTGGGACTTTTGCTTCGCTGCATAAACTAACACTTTCACTGTGTACCACCTGCGTTCCCCCGCACCGGGACTTCCGCTCTGCTGCGTACCCCCGCAATTTCACAGTGAATGGTTCGCGTACCTCTGATTAGAACCCAATTAAATAGTCCTCCTATGTGCCACTGATATTCAGATTCGCAGATCTGATCTTGTGTCCGATAGATCACACTTCATAGATTCACTTCCAACTTCACTTTTATATAGATCAAGCTTTTTAAACCGATAACCCAATATTTCAAATCTTAAGATATTCAGTTTGCAAAGATGCATTAGCCAAGTGATCTCCTTCCCTATTTATAGTCAAGTCCTTATTCACACCATGGGACAAAACCATCAATAACCAATACAAGGGATCCAAACCGGGACTAAATTAGATCCTATACCACGGGCCAAAACCATAGGATCAAGAACGACGGGCTAAATACCACGGGCAAAACATAAGAAACCCCACGTGAGCGTGCTTCTCTACCTTGAAGTGAGTGAACTGGGGTCCGCACCTTCTGAATGGATAACCTGCGGGTATAACCGCATCTCCTGGACGGCGAACCTGCGGGTCTGCACCTTTTGAACCATTCACCTGCGTACCTCTTAATTTTCAACATTTTGAGAGCCTGAACAGAGCATTTCCACGTTTCCATCAAGTACAACACCTGTAACATAGAGCCATACCAGAATCATAATGCCAACAATCAGGGTATTGTACAAGAGGTATATGAAGCAAAATGTTACCCCCCTTAACGGTGGTAATGAACCATTGGCCTTCATAGAACTCATGTTTGGCCACTGCCTCCTAGAAATAGCATTGGGGTGTTATCCTGCACGACCAACTCCAATCCCACCAGGCACGTAGTTGGGACTCCTTCTTTACCCAACTGATGGTAATGAAACATGTACAGTGCATTGTACCAGCAGTAGCAGTAGCAGTAGTAACAATAGTAGTAGCAGTACTAGCATCTCAAACAGTTTGTGTACAGACAAGTTGGGGGAAATGGATTTTGATGGATCAAAGATACATGAAGGCTCAAGAACTGGGTATATCTCAGTTTCTCGAAACAATAGAAAATGCATGATTTCAAGTTGCTTGAAGTTTGAGTGCATAAACAATGTTGCTGAGTATGAAGCACTCATGTGGGTCTTACAAAGGGATATCAGCCTCAACGTGGTCGCACTCAAAATGGTACTACACCCTACCAACAATGTTGATGCTTTCAAGGACACAACAACTGATGAACATGAGCACAAACAGCCCCTGAAAACTATAGTTGACAGCAAGAAAGGCAACCCCATCCCTAAGGGTGTGGTTTCTCTCAAAGAGCTCTATGACTTGCATAAATTCTATCAAGGGCCAAGAAATAGCAAAACCCATAGGTCCACCACTATGAACGAACAAAGCAACCTAGGAACCAATCATGACCCAAAGATAGTTAGTCTCGGTACAAAATGCACACTACAACAACGACAAGATTTTGACCGCTTGATCAAATCGTACCAGTATGTGTCCGCGTGGGAAGATGACAAACTGAGTACATACGATACACAAATAATCCAACACGGTATTCCAAGTAAAGGAGGAGCCAAGACATTCCGTCAAAAGCCAGGTAAAACACATATGTCGTTTGAACTCCTTATACAGAAAATTTTGACTAATATTTTGGATGTTTGGATTACTTACAAATATCGTCATCATACATGGGTTTCTAATTTAAGTTTTTCACATAAGAAATATAGGGAAATTTGCTTATGCATTGATTTCAAAAACTTGAACTACTCTCGGCATAAAAACAACTACCCCATGCCATCATCATATCCTATGCTACACGCAGTATCTGAAGCAGTAGTGTCGTCTTCACTTAAAGGTCTTTTGGAATACCCCCAGGTTTCGGTAGCAGAACCTGGTAGCCTTATACTAGTCTGTGAGAAGCTTGACACACACAAAAGTCATATGCAATCACTTGATGTGAGGATTGACAACCTTCCTGCCAACGACTAAGACCTCAAGCACTACTTCCAGTAGGTTCGGTTGTGCCCTGTGCCATGTACATAGTCTGCTTGTTTCTTGTTGTTTCATTTTGTTTGCCTTGCTTGTTGTCTTTATTTTCATTTGGTTGTTTCACTTACTATTTTTGTTTTGTTGGTTTATTTTCTTAATACCTTATTATTTTTTTTTCGTTAATAAGTGTTGCAAACTACTACGTTCTGGATTTTGAATAGAGTATGTGGCTAAAATTTGAAGAGACTTGTTACACTGCAACACTTGGCTAGTCTTGTGTCTATCTTCTGTGTGCTTGGTTATAACCTTCAACTGATGAAGTCTTGATGGAAAATATGAACTATTTTTAAGGGAGGTTTTTGTCCAACCATGAACCTATGTCCACACTAGGAAGCCCGATGCTTGTACTCAACCTTCTGCTCTATGTTTTCAAGCTCATCCAACTAGTAGAAATGGAGAAGGGGAAAATCTAAATGAGAAAACCTCTATGAGAGGTCTTACATGCTTCTCTAAAGGAACAACCTCTTCTACTCTCAATAAGTCTGGATCCCTCTTCCACCCCAAAATTAAATAATAGGCTATGCACAGTCCTCTTGAAAAATATAAAGGCGAAATAAGAGAAAGGCTTCCTATGCAGAGAGGTGAAGCATGCAACTCCACCGGGGTACTGACAAGGCTCGCTGGTAGTGGAGCAATATGTGTGTTCCTACGTGACTCCGTCAGGGTACTATCCAAGCCTGTTGGCACCGGAGCAACACTAGAGATGAAAACTTATACTATGAAAATCTTCAACTTGTGAGCTAAACTAGCCTTCCCGAATTCAAAACACTGTGATCAAGCTGAACTTTTGATTGTGTTTGATTGAGTTGGAAAAAGGTGAACCATGTATGTCCATGGGGTAAGTGGGGAAGCCGGAGTAACCTGCATAATGATTCAATACTCCCCAAAAGACCAAGGCCCTGTGCTAGCAATGAACCAAAATAGAGAAGCTGGAGTTCTACTAGTGTGTCGCCAAGTGTTGTAGCAACTACAACCACCCTCCAAAATTTTGGCCTGCAACCAATTTCAGAGCCTCCCTTGAGAGTTTCACTTGATGGCTGCACACACTCGGGTTCACTCCGTGAGCTCGTGTGAGTCTTCGCATCCACCTTGCTTGTTCATTTCACCCAAGTTTTTTCATGTTGATGTCAAAGTCATGCTTGTGACCATGTTCTGGTCATGCTCAAAGTCTTCACTTCATGTGTACTTGTTGTGTTCGCTATGAAAACATCTGTCACACTCACACACGGAGTCACATTCACTATCATGCAAGCGTCGTCATAGTCGACCAACTATCAATCGCAAGTGTCGCTCTTGTTGCTTACACCATCGGTCAACCATGTTGAACATGTGTGTTTGGATGGTTTGAGTTGTCTCGTCATCGAGTCATGTAAGTGTGTGTTTGTAGGATCACATATGCATCTTTCACTCGTTCACACACTTAGTCATTTTTGCTGAAGTTCTGACGACCGGAATCCCCTTTGACATTTAGACCATCACCCCACTAGTGAATCAATCGACTATCACCTAGAATAGTGCAAAAGCACCAAGAAAGTCATTTCAAGCTGTGCTCCTCACAAGAAAATTAATCAGCCTTCATGTTGGTCAACCAGAGAGATTGAATTGATAGCCACCCTGGGACTCACTCCCTTCAAAAATTGTATAGAGGTTACAGACCTTGCTCACTTTGATGACGGGAAAAATGCACAGATAGGCCAGACAGACACACAGTGCCTACCCCTATCTCCCTCAGAAAATTGCATAGTTTTTCTAGCCAAGCCTCCCCACAGTCGACCATCTACTCACTAAGAAAATTGTGTATTTTTCATGAGGAAACCCTTAGCTTCCTAATAGTCCGCTCAGCTCAGAAACTGCGCAGAGGTGATCAACAGGCCAACCTCCCAGCATCAACGTAGTTTTTCCCGCTAGTAGCTCCTGGTAGCTAACTAACAGTTCCCCTTAGGAATTGCATAGTTTTTGCTGCCAAGCTCCAACAGCTAACTGCCAAGTTCCCCTTAGGAATTGTGTAATTTTTGCTGCCAATGACCTAGCAAAAGATTCCCAGTTCCCTCCAGGAATTGTGTAGTTTTTGTTGCCAGTGTCTCGCAGCTAGTTGCCAATTCCCTCCAGGAATTGCACAGTTTTGGCTGTCAAGATCCCACTGCCCGCTCGTTCATGAAACTGCAAAGATTTTTCCTGCCCAGCCTTCCTATAGCCCTGACTGTTCCTCCCAAAAACTGTGCAATTTTGTCCTCCAGATGAGCCAGACCCTGCGGACAGTCACTGTCGATCCATATTTCCCATCTTCATCACCTAGTGACTCTTGCACAATTTTCATCAGTAGTTCCTGAAGCCTCCATCCCGCCTTGCAACCTTGTCACCTCTCTCGATCACCTGCATCTAAAATGATCATGTATCATGGTAGACTAGGAGGTTTTTGGATTTGATGTTGTCTCGTCATCAGTGACTGCAGGTACATAAAAAACACATGGTGCGATGACAGATGGGATGAATGAAGGGAGCACATGCAGAAGGACAGGTTAACTAATGGATGAACAAATGATGCATGTGAAGAGATGTGATCATGAACAAATGATCATGAAAATATGTGTTCGCAGATGGAAGAACAAGTAAACATGTAAGATGTGCTCACAGATGGATGGACGAATGAACATGCACCTTTCACAAACAAATGAACCTGTCAAGCCTTCCAACATACAAGCAAGGAGAAACATGTAAAAGAAACTTCAAGCAAACCAATGACCATCAAAGACTCCATGGACTTTTCCATGTGGAGGTGAAGCTGTGACACACCATGAGGACATCCATCACCCAGAAGCACTACAACTCAACATGCACACCACCAACAACACGAATGTACCAACACTGTCATGTCGAGTCATGTCATCCACATCTCTATTGTGGGCCTATCAATCAATGTAATGTAGCGTGGAAGTCCAAGAGACCCACTTGTTGTACAAAGAATCATGTAAAGTCGAAAAGTCATGGAAGTCAAACAATCATGAGGGTAGTTGAACAACCAAAAGGGTTAGTTTCACCCTTGGCTATAAATACCCCCTCATTTGTACATGCAAATGAATTTTCACCTCAACTCCTCCCACATAGCCAAGAGAGTATGTAATCTTTTCTTTGAGGAGTAAGTAGTGGCTCCAACACCCTGCCTACGGGGTTAGTGATGTATGGTGTAACGATGTGTCTTGGAACTTTCTCTTAATTCAGAAGCCTGCTAACAGGCCAACACATTTTCACACATGTATTGTAACTATTGTAAGACTAATCTTGAACACTTGTGATGCATGTTGCTTTAACCTATGTTTAACACTTGAACTCATTCATTTGTTGTAATACATAGTATATTAATGAAAATGTGTTGTATATGCTGTCAATGTTGTCCTGCTCTTGGTGGCTACCTCCTCAGAAATCAGACATACCTTTCACATAAAACTTGCTATAACAATTGTTTCACTCATGCAAACTCATCCACTGAGTGTTATACATGTTATCTTCTGTTGTGTTTTGCGACTGTCGCATCCATGTGGACTGCTCCTCCAAAAGTTGTGCACATCCTATTGTGTTGTGTGTTCCTAGCAGAGTTGGGGCTTCCTCCCAACCATCTTGGGACTCACTTCCACCCTCTTCCTCTACAGAGAAATAACCATTGACACAAGTATCACTAACAATCACTAGGCACGCGAACCTCACTTCTTTAAGACAAAGCAGACCACTATCCTCTGCTTACAAGCAAGAGTTGAGGAAAATCCTCAAGATAATGGCAACTGGGCCATCATACTGGATGGGACTCCCACACCAAATGGTGTGGGGTCTAGTTGGGACTTCATACCAGGGTGATCCCTTGAATGTTGGTGGGTCCAACACTGTCAACACATTGAATATACGACATGTATGTAGAAATTTTGAATAATATAACACTTATTCACAGAGATTATCCTGATTATACACCATTTGCGGAATGCATGCATAATACATAACCTCCTCTACCATTGATCATCAATTTGCGGAATTAAAGAAACAATCGCATGCGCACATTGAAACATCAACCACACATATCAACACAGTATGTAATGGGGAAAGCATATAGCTGAAAACCCTTGACTATCTGTATATTATGATGATAGAGAACATGTAACAATACATAGTAAAATACTCCTCACAAGTACTCAGTACTATCTCCACCTGCTACACACAAACTAGCTCAGATCTGAATCAAGTCACAGGTTCAAATCTCCTCCATTGTTTGCCTGCCTCTACTGCGCAATCCAAGTTGAGAATAGATCTGATCCAAGCTTGTTTTCCCTTTGGTTGTACTGTGCAATCCTCATTGGCAATCTCCATCAATGATTGTGCAAATGTCATGCACAGCTATAGTCACAACTGTTAGTAGTCTCAACCTTTCACCCACCTCTAACACTTCTCTCCACTTAACTGTCCATGCACTGAGTTAACTGATGTATTCTTTAGTTGATTTATGAATTAATAATTAGTGAATTAATTAATAATTAATTCACATCACTCATCACTAGCGTATTTGGCAGTTAGACTAAATACAACTAGTTCAACTAAGTCAAACTGAACACAACTCCATCAACTCCTCAATCAACTCCACCAAACTCACTCACTTGAGTTCTAACTGAAGTCCATCATGCAATAACTCAACTAACCATAGGAAAAGCATATTTCCTTCTGGTAGTTGCATGTGCCACATCCGTAGCTCGAACTGAAGTGCTGCAAGAGGATAAGATAATGTTTATAGTCCAAATATTATTAAGAGCTAATAATATTCGACTGTTCTATTTTTAGACAGGCAGGCTAAAAATAGACTTTGCGCCAAAAATAGCCTACGGGCCCACTTAGTGAAGGCGACTTCTTTTCACTAAGCTCCATCATCTTGTTGCATTTTCAACAATGTACATAGCAACATGTATTCCCAACACCACATATGCAACATGCACACAAAACTATATGTACACAATTTCACATATGCAACATGCAAAAAACACCATATGTACACAATACTTCATATGCTACATGTACACAACACTAGTACTGCACATCCTAAGACCACACTGTCCTTACCAAGAAACCTTGCTTCTAGTGTCTTATCCATGTTTTTCCAAATATGTCGAAGATCACAATGCTTTCATTCCGCTAATGTATCCCTCAACATTTCCTGTCCATAACATAAACATAGACATAGTACAAGAAAACAATATCAAAACATATCCACATTATACTGACCTCGCAGATCTGTTAGGGTTACTCTTCCCATTTGATTCTTGATAAACTAGGAACCGCTTCATGCCATTCATTTGCATAATAAATCATTCCTCCACAAGAATGATCCCCGATGACCCTGTCAAACAATGACATACATACATACATACATATAAACGTTAGCATAAAACAATCACAATCTTTGATGACCCTTTCACAACATCAGTACCATACATCATAAGGTCAAGGTTAATAAAACTCCCTTTACCCATGCACAACATGCACAACATTGAGAACAACAACTCCCAACACATTCAAGGCATATGACAACTCAAATCCATTTACTTTACCTTTTGTGTTACCTTTCTCATGATTGTCTTGCCACCATCCATTTACCCCAATGGACTCAACCGATCCAACTGGTTGTCATATTCTTGCCTTCATTTGCTCATGCACCGAGCTTCATCTAGGACTTTGATTACCTATCGTATTTAATTAAGCTCTCCCCAAGCTCCATTAAATTTCCTCTTTCCCAGCCAATTCCAAGTCCCTAAAAACACGAAAGAAAAGAACAAGAAACAAACAAGAAGAAAACCATGAAAACCAATAACAATCCGACATAAACAAAGTGGCAAGGCCTTGTTCCAAACATAAACAAAACTACAATGAAGTACAAACAAATCAAAAAGCACCGAAAGCATAAAACTCTCAAAAGACACCATGATTCAATCCCCATGGGTTCCCAATGCTTCCAAGGGAAAGCTCAACTTGAGTCTACTTCAAGATTTCATGGCAGTCTCTTTTTTCCATGGAATTCCTTACATCATACTACCATAAACACATAGCTATAAGTGCATAAATAACCATAACAATATACAAATTATCTTACCCCATTATGTTAAGCATGTTTTCTTGTTGCTTAACACATCCATGCCATCTCTCAAAGGACTCCAATTCTCTTGACGAATCTAGCTATAACTAGAAACCAATTGTTATACCTGTTAAATACATGTTTATGAATATAGCAGATATCCACATAATGTCATATGAAATCAAGGTTAAGAAGACTTCCTATATTCATGCAAAACACTCATTCATTTGGAATTGTGTTTTATAAACATAGCCAAAGGAATTCTCACCCAATTCCTTTCTTTTATCTTTTTCCTTGCCACAATTGAGTCTTACTATGTACTGTCACATCACCCAATTGTTAGTTATATAAACAAATCCATTGTTACCTTGTAATGCTAATATCGAGCATGTTTCCCTACAATTATTTGCACATGTAAGTCACATGTTATAAATATCAAGGCATCATGTCTATGAATTTGAAATCAACCTTTATCAAGACTAACAACCATATCATAATCAACTCACAATCATAAGTCATAATACTACAACTAAAACCCACTTGCATTCAAGTACATATAAGTTGTCTGAGCACATAATGTGTTAGTACAAACATCTTAAAAAAGGATCATTCTTTCATGAAATATTATATACACATATTCATATCATGAAACTAATTAAACATTTAAACAACCTGTAAATATACCATGTTAGATAAACCAAATAGACAACATAATCAAATCATACCTCAATGTATCTTACGGGAGGCTATCACAACTACACAAGTAAGTCCAAATTAGTATGACACAATATAATAAGTATATTGACTCATACCTAAATATTATAACCATAACCATCTGCACAGGCCAATCCAGATTAGCATATTGTAGGTTTTAACCCCGTACAGAAATTACCTGCATACGAATTCTAAAACACATAAAATAAACAATGCGAGAGCATAACACATAAAACACATATACACAAAGATTTTCCCCTGGATCCCAAAACCAGAACTACCAGCTTAATTTTTCATTATGTTACTTTCAATTTTATAATACATATTTATACATGCTGAAGCATCCAATACCATAGACCGAAAACCATCGCGTCCAATACCATGGACCGAAAAACCATCGCGTCCAAAAACATGTGCGAAAATCATGCACAAAACCATAGGTGGGTCCGCCCATCCTAACATAGGGTCCAAAACCAAAGTTTTATAAAATGGGGTTATGCGTACACCTCAAACCCCCTGTGCCCCCTCCTTCTACATGGTCGATGCAACGAAAGGGGGCTCCGCCCCCCCTCTAACCCCCCGGTTAACTACGTGGGCTAGTCATGGAAAGAATATAACACAACCCAACATTCTCCCACTTGTTGTTTTCTTTCCACAGGGGGCCACAAGAGAGATTAGTCATTTTTCCAGCCTTGAAGCACCCATTGTCTCTCTACACCAAGAGAACTTCTCAGAGCTCACAGATTTTATCAATGCATCTGCAGTATTCTTCAAAGTGTCCACCTTTACCAGCAACACCTTTTTGTCTTCTATCATATCCCTCACAAAGTGATACTGAATGTGCTTTTTCTTTGAATGATATGTGGGTTCTTTGCTAAGAAAATTACACTTTGGCTATCACAGTCTATCCTTATAGCTCCCTATACTAACCCCATACTTTAACATAATCTCTGCAACCAGACTGCTTCCTTGCTTGCATGAGTGGTTGCCATGTATTTTGCCTCTGTAGTTGGTAATGCCACTACGGATTGTTTCTTGCTCATCCAACTGACTGCACCTCCAGATAGGTTAAACACATACCCACTTGTAGATCTTCTCTGATCCAGATCTCCAGCCCAGTCTACATAAACAAAGCCACAAATATCTAACCTTTTGTCCAATCCTGATCTTCCTTGGTAGCACAAACCATAATCACTAGTGCCATGCAAATACCTAAAAACCCACTTCATTACTGTCCAGTGCTCCTTCCTTGGTTTTGACATAAACCTGCTCAATACTCCCAATGCATGTGAAATGTCTAGTTTAGTATAGACCATTGCATATGTCAGGCTACCAACTACACTTTCATATAGAACACGGGACATGTCCTCTTCCTCTTCGTGTGTCTTAGGACACTGTTCAGCAGATAACCGCACACCTACAGGAATAGGAACCTTCATCGGTTTACTACCCTGCATATTAAACCTCTGCAGTATTGTCTCGAAATACTTTCTTTGGTTTAACCAGAGTTTCCTCTTTGCCCGATCTCTTTTAATTTCCATGCCCAAAATATAATTTGCAGCACCAAGATCTTTCATGTTGAATTTGGAGGACAATTGGGTCTTCAAATCCTGGATAATTTCTTTGTCATTTCCAAATAGCAACATATCATCCACATACAAGACCAGATAAATAAAACAGTCACCAATTAGTTTAAAATACACACAGTGATATGCTTTGATTATGGTAAAGCCAAGTTCCCGTATAAATGTATCAAATTTCTGATACCACATCCTTGGTGACTGTTTTAACCCATACAGAGACTTCTTTAACTTGCATACTAGTTCTTTCTTACCGTTCACCGCAAAGCCTTCAGGTTGCTTCATGTATATTTCCTCTTCCAGATCCCCATGAAGAAATGTTGTCTTCACATCCATTTGTTCTACCTCAAAATCAAAAGCAGCAGCAACAGATAAAAGTAATCTAATAAAAGTTACCTTGGCAACAGGAGAAGAAATATCACCAAAATCAATTCCCGGCACCTGGGAATAACCTTTTGCTACCAACTAAGCTTTGTATTTCTCCACCTTTCCTTCTGCATGTGTCTTCTTCTTGAACACCCATTTGCTGCCAATGGGTTTCCTTCCAGCCAGCAACTCCACTAGATCCCAAGCATCGTTTTTATGCAAAGATGCCATTTCATCAACCATGGCCTCTTTCCAGAGTTTTCCATCCTCTGAATCTACTGATTCCTTCACATTTATAGGATCATCATCAGTAGTAGATAAAACAAAATTTGAATAGAAAGTAAATGGAATACACCTTTCTGGTTGCCTTCTTTCTCGAACTGATCTTCTCATACACAAAGTTTGTGGCTCTTCATCTTCTGGTTCCTCCTCTGTTGTAGAGTCTGATTCTTCTTCCTTAAGCTCAAACTCTATCTTCTCAGGTTCCTTTGATTGGATTCCATGTTTAATAACATCTTTTACCTCTCTGAACACCACATCTTGGCTGTACACAAACTTTTGTGTGACTGGGTTCCAAAGCTTATAACCCTTTAAACCATCCTTATACCCAATAAAGATGCACTTTTCAGATTTACTATCCAACTTGGTTTATTTCTCCTTTGGAACATGTACATATGCATCACATCCAAATACCATCAGATGTGAAAGAGAGTGTTTCTTACCAGTCCATACCTCTTGTGGAGTCTTATCCTCCAATGCTAATGAAGGTGACTGTTGAGTCTTGAAAATGTCATTCATTTCCATTACACTTTCACTAATATGTCCACTATATCACCTCCATTTCACCTCCATTTCACTACTATGTCACCACATTCATCCCACTTTCATTATCATTGGGCCACATTTATGTTTTTCTAAACTTTATTAATTCTAAGCCTTTTAAGTGAATTTGTGGTTAAAAATTAGAAAATAATGTGCATATGCTTATACCTAACAGATGGGTTGAGATTGTTGACATGTGTAGGTTGAAAGGAGGCTTCTAGAAGACCCTTATGTGGCACTCTAAGGCCAAATTCGAATTTGAGTGGACAAAATCATGTGATCATGAGGATATGTGTCACATCTCCTAATTATATTGTAACTCTAAGAAGACATGTGTCTTATCAGTTCCTATTTTGATTAGGACTCTAGAGGTAGAGGGAGAGATTCATGGACTCTCATTCATGAGATGGCTTCTCACTTTTTTGTATAAATAGGAGATCTCTCTCCTTCATTTGTTAGTTCTCAAGTCTCAGTTTAGAGTTCTTTAGCTTGGAGTTTGTAGTTCTTCCTTGATCGCTTTTGAAAGCTTTGGAGAGCTTTGTTGTACTTTGTGATTTTGAAGAATTTGAATAAAGCTTTGATGTTCTCAACATGGAAGGAGATGTGAAGTAGATGTAATGGAGCACATTAGAATGTAAGGTAGAGTAGATTTCATTTTGTAATTTTTCTTTAATTTCATTATGTCATTTGATTGCTTTCAAGTTTGATAGATTAGATTTTCCATTCATGCAATTTTAATTCATGTAAGTGTGTTCAACCAGTTGATTGTATATTAGTTTTTCTTTACATATTTTTGCATCAACTAGTGACATGAGATTAACCTCTCTGTTGACTTTGCTTTTCTTAGTTTTTTTAATTCTAGTTCTGTTTTGATTTCAGTCTTCTTTACTTGCTTTGTTAGTTAGTTTAGAAATCAACTTGATCATGTCATTGATGGTTACCTCCGAAAGCCATAGTGGGACTAATGGAGAGGGATTGAATTATGAATGTGCAATTTGATTTTAGTTTTATTTTTCTGCAATTAGATATTAAATTGCTCATATCATTGACGGTTACCTTCGAAAGCCATAGCGAGACTAATGGCAAGGGATTGAAGTATGAGTGTGTAATTTGATATTAGTTTACCTTTCTGCAAATTAGATATTAAATTGCTCATGTCATTTTCAGTTATCTTTGAAAGCCATAATGAGACTAATGGTGAGGGATTGAAGTATGAGCATGTAATTTGATATTAGTTTACCTTTTTACAAATTAGATATTAAATTGCTCATGTCATTTTCAGTTACCTCCGAAAGCCATAGCGAGACTAATGGCGAGGGGTTGAAGTATGAGTGTGTAATTTGATATTAGTTTACCTTTTTGCAAATTAGATATTAAATTGCTCATGTCATTTTCAGTTACCTCCGAAAGCCATAGCGAGACTAATGGCGAGGGATTGAAGTATGAGTGTGTAATTTGATATTAGTTTACCTTTCTGCAAATTAGATATTAGATTGCTCAAGTTGTTTATGATTATCTCCGAAAGCCATAGCGAGACTAACTGGCGAGGGGTTAGAATATGAATTGATGTGATTTGATTTTAGCTTTACTTTACTTGCAATTTTTGGATTTCTTTGAGCACAGTACCTTAGTTCATTTCTTTTGTATTTAGACAAGCAACAGAGACAGTGATTTCATGATCAATATTTCATCTTTTGTTTGATTGAAGTAGCTACATATATACATTTTTGTTTAAGTACTAATTCCATCAATAACATGCTTTGAGATCTTTTGAAGTGCTAAGTTTTGGAAGTTACCATTAGGGACATAAACCTTGTCTTGAAATCTACATCCATACTTGACCTTTAAAAGTATTCTTAAGACCTTAGAATAGGATTTCCATTTGCATTAGACACTTTAAGAAACCAACAAAAACAAAACCCCAAAACAAAATAAAATCTATAAAACAACGAAGTAAGAAAAAGGTTAACTAAGCACATATGGTGCACCACATTTCATCAGTTTACGGTACCCGGATTGATAATTTATGTAGAGCAATTTAAGACGTTAAATTGACTAGACATTTTCGCACTGTTTTCGGGGAAGTGTAATTAAGAGACCTTATTTCTTACATCTAAATTTTTTTTTAATAATTCTTGAGTATGCTCTCCTCCTGCACTTTGTGTGATCTGGAGGATCAGAAAAAGGATTGTTATGTAAAAAAAAAAATTAATAATTCTTGAGTATGCTTTCCTCCTGCACTTTGTGTGATCTAGAGGACCAGAAAAAGAATTTTTATGTTAAAAAAAAAAGGAGACAAAATAAACTTCATCATTTCAATTGATTCAATAAAAAAAAAAAAATGAAACCCAACTGCTTTGATAGGTTCAAATTTTTCAAAATTGACTGGTTATGGTTTGTAGTGGTCCTCAAAACACTGTATCCTGTTCAAATAAGGTTTTGCAACTTAGCTGCGGAATGTAGCCTGATTCCGCAGCTAGTTGAGAATTCCGCAACTGATTTCAAGGTTTAGAAGGCTATAGGCATCCAATGAAGAAACCTACCACATGGGCATCTCCAGAATTGTCCCGACATGGATCCTATCCTTGTCACCCAGCCCAGACTGATAAAAAAATGAGCTTAAGACCTCAGTCAAAGTCCTACTTTTAGCATGTTTTCCTTGAAGTCTTTGCTGCCTGAAATTGAAAATCATTAATCCTTCTTATAAATTTACAATTTCAGAGAGAAAAGAAAAACAATCTATGGCTATCTTCAATCTGAGCTTTCACTGTGGCTTCGAAAAGAAAATCTGCATCTCTGTTCAAGTTTAGACCTTAAAACAAACCTGCAAAAGTATAAAAAAAAAACCCCTGCAGATCTATGGAGTTAACTAAGATCAACTCAAATAATTATGCCATAGCTTGGAATAGAATGCATTATCTATTTGGCAGAATTCATTATCTATTATCTATGTGGCTGAATTGCAACCATGGCTTCCACACAGAATGCGTAGACAAATGGATTCATTCTAACTCTTCCTGCCCTACTTGTAGACATTGTCTTCATTTTGGCTTTAAAACAAGGGGAAAGCACATTCGAATCAACAAATTATATCTTTGACAAGCTCAAATTCATCAACCAAGAACTTCTCAGGAGTGTGATGTAATCGTTGACTTAGAATTTGGGGTTAATTGATTTACAATTCCTTGATCAAATTATTCTGAGAGTGCACCTCTGTTTGAAGTGATGTTGTACTGGAGGAAGGGAAGGAAAACCAGTCAAGCCAAAAACCAAACCATCTTATGCTACAGTAGTTGTTTCTGTCGTCGATGAAGCAACTATTCTCTATACTAAAAATTGCAAAACTACCCATAGCTTAGACTTAGTTTGTTTCTACGAAAACATGGGATAATTACTATAGAAAATCTTCACTCACTACCACTGGTTTACTGTAGATATTACAAACACATTTGCCACAACAATTCATAAAATGCATAACTTAAAAAAAAAAAAAAACATTAATTCAGAAAAACGTAAATAGAGAAACACGTCAAACTTTGAGAGCACGATTTGACCAAACAGAGATGAATCTGGAAAAAAGAAAACATGGGTTTTTTTTCCAGCAGGGTCAATTGGATAACCCAGAAACCGTTTTAAGAAATTTGTGGCGGTCTGGGAGAAATCCTCGGTTCTTTGGAACCCATTTTTGCTTGCCGCGTGTAAAAAATGGAATTTCAATTAAATGAACAGGGTGTGATTTAATTCGGCGTGCCTGAGAAAGGGGAATTATAATTTGATTATGCGCTGGCACTTACTCTACCACGTCTTCTGCCCTTAATGCCACCTGTTTGCAATTCATTAACACCTGTTAACAAGCAATCTCAATTGAAGACAGCTCTCCATTACGTGAACCGGTTGGATACGGCTCTTCACAGCCGATTGATAGATGTGGCATGAAGCTTTTTAGCATTTAATTTTGACTTTAATGTATAACAACACTTCTCCAAGCACCCATCTAACAGCTATCCCTATGAATGCTCGATGCTTTACTCGGATGGATTTTATTATTTGCATAGTCACACGCCTTGCATGATTCGATATGCAATGATAAGTCCTCGGTGTTTGAAGCTTCTGGAAAGACTCAAGTTAAAGGCAAAATGCTAGCTGATATTATCAAGAACCTGCAACAAGATGGGATTATATACACTGTTTTGTACACATCAGAGCCATATGAAATGGTTCCACTTAGTGGATTTCATAAATTGGAAAGGTTTCTTATTTCAAATGATTCTGAGAATGGTTCTGCAAATTCGACTTACTGTGATGTTGTTTGTAAATCAATATTAGAAGGCTTCTTGTTGCATCTTTTACAGATTCTAGCTTTTCAATGGCATTTCCATATGTGACTTTGTCTGGGGACAGTGAGCCTCTCGCAGATTCATTGCTCTCAGGATTTATGGAAAACTGTGACCATGGCTTTAGAAATAATGAAATTGCTTGTGTGGAGCCATGCTTTGTGGAGGGTCCCTTATTAGTTGTTCATTACACCGAGTTTTTTTTCCAGCCTCTTTACATACTCAGTCACCTTGTTTTCACACAGCCTACGCATATAATCACTCTGTCTTCACATACTATATACATACAATTGCTTTAGTCACATTCATCTGCTTCCATATACATTTTCATTCCATTTCCATATCCATAAATGTCTAGTCTCTATCCCTGCAGTCACGCCATTTCTCAGACAATAAATGGAATTCTGAAGAGTAGTCGAAAAAAAAAAATTCAAAACTGATGGTTGACTGTTTCAGCCACTTTCCGCAGCTGATTCAACTTTTCGCAGCTGGTTCAACTTTCCGCAGTTGTTTTTCTTAAACTCTAGGTTGTAGGTGTCATCAAGCAAAACAAGCCACATGGGTAGCTGGGGGAATGTTAGTACATGGATGGTGTCCTATTCATTTGATCCAATTCAATGAAAAAGACCCCGGTCAAAGGGAAGTCAAATTGTGTGTTATCACTAAGTCGCCACACTAAGTCGCTGCATGTCAAGAAAAAATAATAATTTTGAATCAATGAAATGAATAAGTTATTTGCTCACTTTTCTAAAGGTATTGATTAATTTTGGACTGATGATGAAAGATGAATGGCTAACTTTGTATTCAATATTTTTAGCTACAGAAACCGTGCACATTCTGCAGCTGAAGTCCAACTCCGCAAACTAAAAAAAAAACCTCATTGTTCAAATCAGCCTAACTTTTTCATACGAAATCAGATTTTGATGATTTAAGTACCATTGGAAAGATCTCAACAAGATCTACACAATGAGAAATCCATCATTAGAGTTTGAAATGGCAAATAATGAAATAAATTGCTGAAAAGAAGCAACATCAACTTGAGGCACTAATTCCAAATCAGGTATAAATTCTTTTGATTTTTCCTTTGAGAACTTGTTTCATTAATAGAAATTCTTAGTTTTGTGTGTAAATACCATAACTAGAGAAATTGGCCATCTCTCTCCTTTGATAATATTACATTCCATTGCAGAAAAAGTATTATTTTTTTTGCAGGTTCCAGGAGGAAGGACAAATGACTACAAGAGAATGGTGTCTCTCTAAGAGACCAATTTGTTTCATAAGAGGATGATCAACAACAAAGAGGAAATATGCTGATGCAAAATCAGATCCAAACACTTGAAAAGCTCTCAGATACTATTGTCTCCATCACATCCATACCTCATAATAAACCATTCATCTCATTTACATTCACATACACTTTCCATCTCTTTTTGTCGATTCATAACCCACAAATAAAAGCAAGAGGCTCATTCACATGCTTATTGCCCATTGCCATTTCTGTTCTCCATTGCTATATTCCATTTTCATCTTCCATTTCCTGTCATTTTCATTCTGCAAATAAGCCCTGCTTCAATGCAAATTATTGAGTCCATAGTCCTTTGAGTCTAAGTTCTTTGTAAAAACACCTTGAGGCTTGCATGCCTTAATGGCAAGTCCTCATGCTCACAAACAATGGGAATATATTAATGTCCCTTGTTCGTTAGATCTTCTAGGTGACTCGACATCGGCAAATTCATTCCTAGCAAGATGTGTTTGGGCATCTTGACTCTCATTGTCATCAATGGTGAGAGTTTTCGTGTTGACTAGTGGCATCCATTAATGGTCACTAAGTCAACAATTTTCTACTATGTTCGACATCAGAACATCTTTTCACATAGTAGGAATTGTGCCAATGAGTTTTGAAGACATGAAGACTATTATAGAATTGAGGCTTCTGTGATCCATCATAGTTATAAGAAGAATTTCGGCGTAAATCACATATAGAAAGACCTTTGTCGACGTGTTTCGAACCAACTAGTGTGGTTCATCATCAGGACAAGTTGAAGAAACAGATTGAGTCTAGCATGTTAAATAGTCTAAGCAGAGACTCCAATGGCTATAAAAGATTAACGGCTAGTTTTTGACTCTAGGACCCAGGTCAAATTTTCATTTATTAATTTAATATTAATATTATTATTAGGTAAAAATAAATAAAATAAATTAATGGTTAGTTTTTAAAAAAATTCATTTATTTCTTTAAATTATTACTTTTATATATATATATATATTAATTAAAATAATAATATTCGGTTGATAAGAAAATGTTAGGATTAATAAAATTATACAAATAAATACTAGGTTAGTATAAAAAGTTAATTTATTTGTTTATTAAATTATTCATTAATTATTATTTTATTTATGGAACTAAGTTAAATTAGGTACAAATAAATAAAACAAATTAATGGTTAGTTTTTTAAAAATAATTCATTTATTTATTTAAATTATTAATTATATATATATATGTGTGTGTGTGTGTGTGTTAATTAAAATAATAATATTAGGTTGTTAAGAGAAAATTAGGATTAATAAAAATAAATACCATACTTATGATGGTTAGTTTAAAAAGTTAATTTATTTGTTTATTAAATTATTATATATATATATATATATAAGAAAGAAGAGGAATAATAATACTAATAATAATAGTAATAATAAAGCATCAATAAATAAATAAATACTAATAATATATATATATATAGACATATACCTATATATATTAGTTAAGATTATATTTACTAATACCAATTGGGAAAAAAATCAAACTTGAAGAGCGACATAGAAACAAAGAAGGTGAAGGACTGGAAAAAATCCAATAGAAAACCAAAGATCAAGGAGGAGAAGGAAGAAAGGAAGGCACCAACGCAAAAGATAAAAGGGGGGGAACGGGAAAAAACACTAAGACGAAAGGGCAGGGATCCAACATCTACTGATCTTCCAGTCGTCATCTCTGTTGAGATTGTTAGGCCTTCTTTCAATTTCAATAGCTTCCCTGAATTTACGATGATGGAACTGAGCAACTTTGGCAACAACCTTGGCCTCCTCTATACAAACTTGATGCTTGGTCTTATCCACGTGCTCTGCTAATGTTGAATACTTGGTTCTACCATGTCTTAGGTCAGCTGCATGTTCGCAAATTCTCTGATGGATGGAGCGCCCTATTTCCTCGATATAGGGTGTCCCACAAGAACAAGGGATCAAATACACACCCTTCATGTCTTTATTGTCAACAGGATTTTTCACCGATCGGAGGGAATTACGAATGGTGTTGAGGGGCCTGAAGGTTGAGGGAATATCAAACCTCCTAAGGATCTGAGCAATCTTGTCCGTGGTTCCCTGGACATAGGGAAGATGGACACCTAGTCAGCGCTCCTTTGGTTCTTTCTTAATTAATGCATTTCTAGAGGCTTTAAGGAAATCCTTCTGACCAAGGCGCCTACTATATCCATTCTCCACAAAGACATCAAGGAGATGGGATCTCTCCTTATCCAAGCTCTCATTATCCGAAATCCTAAGGGCACAAGTAGCGAGGGTGTTAAGAACACCCACCTTCTGAGCCAGGAAATGATGGGAATCGACATGAAGATACTGCTCAGTATGCGTTTTCTTTCGGAACACAAAGTGGGAGAGAGAGCCGTCCTTATTCTTAGAAATAAGAATATCCAGGAAAGGGAGGCAACCATTGACCTCTTTTTCCATGGTGAACTTAATGGCAGGGGACTGACCGTTGAGGTGATTGAAGAAGTGATCCAGCTCCTCTAGGCCATGGGACCAGATGACATTAGTGTCATCTACATACCTTTTCCAAAGCTTGGGAAGGAGATGAGCAGAGGCTAGATCTTTTGCTTCGAAATCTTCCATAAAAAGATTTACAACAATTGGGGAGAGGGGGGAACCCATGGCAACACCACAGGTCTGTTCAAAGAACTCACCCTCAAAATAGAAGAAAGTGGAAGTGAGACATATCTCAACCAGATGAGCGGTATCGGGATCTGTTAGGCGATAGATCACTTCCAAGGCCTCTTTTCTAGGGATGCAAGTGTACAGGGAGACCACATCAAAGCTGACAAGAATGTCCTCTGGGTTAAGCCTAATATCTTTGAGCTCCATGATGAAGGATGCAGAGTCCTTCACGAAGGACTCAGTGCAGCCAACCAGGGGCTTAAGTTTAAGGGCAAGAAACTTGGCTAGAAGGTAGGTCGAACCACCAATGGTGTTGACAATAGGCCTCAGAGGGGCCCCTTCCTTGTGAATCTTAGGCACCCCATAGATCCTAGGAGCGATGGGACTGCTCTCAATGAGTTTGTGGCACAGGGAACCCACCGAGCTACTAGACTTGATGGTGAGAGCCACTGTCCTAGAGATCTTCTTCAGAGGGTTCTTGGGCAGTTTTTTATAATTGCCACTATTGTGAAGATGATCTAACATCTTCTTACGGTAATCATCTTTGTTAAGGATGACCATAGCCCCTCCTTTGTCAGCTTTTAGAACGACAATATTTTCATTCTGATTTAAGGACTTTAGGGCATAGAATTCCTCCTTGCTGAGGTTCCTCGAAGGGGGCTTAGCCTTCTTAAGGACGACAACACAATCCTGCCTAATAGTTTCCTTGATATTATCCGGAAGATCTATAATCCCGTATTCCACGTCACAAATAATGTCATCCACCGGGATTTTCCTCGGGGCAAGGGCAAAGTTTAAGCCCTTGCTTAAAAGACTAAAAACGGATGGGGAGAAAGAAAAGCTCGAAAGGTTAACAACTTTATTATTTCAAAAAGAAGAGGGAAGAAAAACCTCCTTAAGGTTCTCAGTACCACACAAGTTATTATCGTTATTAAAACAATTATTCTCCTCCATATTATTATGTAAATAACTATTACTAATACTATTGTTATTCTTACTATTGTATAGATTATTATTGATATTAATGTCCTTCTTGTTAATATTATTAATAATAATACTCTCATTATTATTATTATTAATGTCCCTATTATTATTATTTTTGGTGTTATTAATATTATTATTATTATTATTAAATAAATTATTATTATTGTTCCTAATATTGTATAGATTATTTTTTTTTTCCGGAGAAAAAAGCTAAAACTTTTTATTAAGGAAATATAAAAAGTTTTACAAGTCGTCTTAGCATAATATTGTATAGATTATTATTAATGTCCTTATTATTATTATTATTAATACTCTCGTTGTTATTATTATGTAAATTCTTATTATTACTAATGTCCTTATTACACTCATCATTATTATATAAATTATATAGACTATTATTAATATTCATATCCTTATCATTATTATTGTTAATAATATTAATATTCATACTCTCATTATTATTACTATACAAATTATTATTATTATTAATGTCCCTATTCTTATTATTGTTATTGTTAAAGTTGTTAATATTATTACCCTCATTATTATTATATAAATTATTATTAATGTTCTTATTATTATTGTTATAAAAACTAGTATTAACAAAATTATTATTATTCTTGCCCCTATTATTATAATTCATATTATTATCAAAACATCTCTTATTATTACCCTTATGCCTATTATCATTACAGCTGAGTTTAAAGTCATAATTATGAAGATTATTGATATTAATATTACGACCCTCCTTAATAATACTACCCATATTATCGAACCTACCACCGCTATTAACCCCAAACGCCATACGACAGTCAACGCAGGCGAGCGCCTTGCTGCCAGACTGCCTCCCGCACCTGGTGAATGGAAACCGACCTTGATCCACGGACACTGAGACAGAAACACTACTCCAGCCAGCCTCACCACCGCTCGATGGTGAGACAGCACCAGTCCACTCAGCACTATCACTGATCTGGTCCTTCGAGCGCTGAAGTAGACATCCAATGCGTGAGGGCGATACCGAACTATCCCTACGGACAGCCACTTCTCCATGATTAAACGACGGCTGGAAAGAATCAATATCCCCTCCATCATGGTTATGCGATTGAAAGCCAGAACCAATACTTTTGCCAACACTGTCAGCACTCCGGGCAATCGAGTAGCTGCGCACTGGAGAACTACGCGCGCAGCTTAGTAACAGACCCTGGTCGTGAGAGGGAGAGGCAGCATTTCCCCTCCGGTCAGCAGCCCCATCACCGATCATACGCTGAAATGGAGCACCTGAGGGCCCCGTAAACCCAGTGACCAGCTCGCCCACTGCCTTTGAAGCCTGACTAGCCGAGCGAGGCAGTTTGGACTGGCTAGATTGCTGGTTTCCAGATTGCTCAGGAGAAACTGGGGAATAAACCAAGCGAGAACCACCTGAAAGATCTGTTGTGCCAACCGCTGACGGGGCAGGCCTGCAACTGAAAACCGGCTGCCTGGACGTAGGGATCACGCAGCAATCTCCAGAGAATTCTTGACCTACCAGGGGTGAGGAGAAAGAACAGATCGACGGAATGGACGAAACCCAAGAACGGAGGGCCGATTTCTGAGAAGCAGAAATACGGCTCAGGGAAACACCATCCAACGATTCACCCCTCGCAGATTTCTGAGCTAAGATCTGAAACTTCACATCTTGCTTTTGTCACCTGATCTCCTCCAACCGCAACAATTTTAATGCAGAGCATGCATCTATTCTGGCCCACAGGGAGGGAGAGATCAAGTTTGAAAGTTCCAAGTGCAGACCCAGAAGACCCTGAGAGAAACAAAAAAGGTCTCTCCTAACACTATTAATTTCAGATCTCAAAATCACGACTAGCTTTTACAAACACTCCATGGTTAGAAGGAGTGTGGAGGCGATGGCTGATCTGGGCGAAGACCGGGATAACTACGGAATCTCAGCATCTCTTCAAAAAAGTTAGATCTGTCTTCAACTTCGAGACCTGCAAGCGTGCCCGTTCAAAATGGTGAACCTTAGATGCAATGGCTTTACCGTGCATGGAATCAATTGTAGAATTGAGGCTTCTGTGATCCATCATAGTTATAAGAAGAATTTCGGTGTAAATCACATATAGAAAGACCTTTGTCGACGCGTTTCGAACCAACTAGTGTGGTTCATCGTCAGGACAAGTTGAAGAAGCAGATCTAGTCTAGCATGTTAAATAGTCTAAGCAGAGACTCCAACGGCTACAAAAGATTAACGGCTAATTTTTGACTCTAGGAGGTTTTTCTTCTCTCTTCTTTTCGAAATAATAAAGTTGTTAACCTTTCGAGCTTTTCTTTCTCCCTGTCCGTTTTTAGTCTTTTAAGCAAGGGCTTAAACTTTTCCCTTGCCCCGAGGAAAATCCCGATGGATGACATTATTTGTGACGTGCAATACGGGATTAGAGATCTTCTGGATAATATCAAGGACACTATTAGGCAGGATTGTGCTGTCTTCCTTAGGAAGGCTAAGCCCCCTCGGAGGAACCTCAGCAAGGAGGAATTCTATGCCCTAAAGTCATTAAATCAGAATGAAAATATTTTCGTTCTAAAAGCTGACAAAGGAGGGGCTATGGTCATCCCTAACAAAGATGATGACCGTAAGAAGATGTTAGATCATCTTCACAATAGTGGCAGTTATAAAAAACTGCCCAAGAACCCTCTGAAGAAGATCTCTAGGACAGTGGCTCTCGCCATCAAGTCTAGTAGCTCGGTGGGTTCCCTGTGCCACAAACTCATTGAGAGCAGTCCCATCGCTCCTAGGATCTATGGGGTGCCTAAGATTCACAAGGAAGGGGCCCCTTTGAAGCATATCGTAAACACCATTGGTGGTCCGACCTACCTTCTAGCCAAGTTTCTTGCCCTTAAACTTAAGCCCCTAGTTGGCCGCACTGAGTCCTTTGTGAAGGACTCTGCATCCTTCATCATGGAGCTCAAGGATATTAGGCTTAACCCAGAGGACATTCTTGTCAGCTTTGATGTGGTCTCCCTGTACACTTGCATCCCTATAAAGGAGGCCTTGGAAGTGATCTATCGCCTAACAGATCCCGATACCGCTCATCTAGTTGAGATATGTCTCACTTCCACTTTCTTCTGTTTTGAGGGTGAGTTCTTTGAACAGACCTGTGGTGTTGCCATGGGTTCCCCCCTCTCCCCGATTGTTGCAAATCTTTTTATGGAAGATTTCGAAGCCAAAGCTCTAGCCTCTGCTCGTCTCCTTCCCAAGCTTTGGAAAAGGTATGTAGATGACACTAATGTCATCTGGTCCCATGGCCTAGAGGAGCTGGATCACTTCTTCAATCACCTCAACGGTCAGTCCTCTACTATTAAGTTCACCATGGAAAAAGAGGTCAATGGTTGCCTCCCTTCCCTAGATATTCTTATTTCTAAGAATAAGGACGACTCTCTCTCCCACTTTGTGTTCCGAAAGAAAACGCATACTGAGCAGTATCTTCATGCTAATTCCCATCATTTCCTGGCTCAGAAGATGGGTGTTCTTAACACCCTCACTACTCGTGCCCTTAGGATTTCGGATAATGAGAGCTTGGATAAGGAGAGATCCCATCTCCTTGATGTCTTTGTGGAGAATGGATATAGTAGGCGCCTTGGTCGGAAGGCTTTCCTTAAAGCCTCTAGAAATGCGTTAATTAAGAAAGAACCAAAGGAGTCCCGATTAGGTGTCCATCTTCCCTATGTCCAGGGAACCACAGACAAGATTGTTCGGATCCTTAGGAGGTTTGATATTCCCTCAACCTTTAGGCCCCTCAACACCATTCGTAATTCCCTCCGATCGGTGAAAGATCATGTTGACCCTAAAGACATGAAGGGTGTGTATTTCATCCCTTGTTCTTGTGGGACACCCTATATCGGGGAAACAGGGCGCTCCATCCATCAGAGAATTTTCGAACATGCAGCTGACCTAAGACATGGGAGAACCAAGTCTTCAGCATTAGCAGAGCATGTGGATAAGACCAAGCATCAAGTCTATATAGAGGAGGCCAAGGTTGTTGCCAAAGTTGCTCAGTTCCATCATCGTAAATTCAGGGAAGCTATTGAAATTGAAAGAAGGCCTAACAATCTCAACAAAGATGACGGCTGGAAGATCAATAGATGTTGGATCCCTGCCCTTTCGTGTTAGTGTTTCTTCCCCTCCCCCCCCCCCCTTTTATCTTTTGCGCTGGTGCCTTCCTTTCTTCCTTTTCCTCCTTGATCTTTGGTTTTCTATTGGATCTTTTCCAGTCCTTCGCCTTCGCTGTTTCTATGTTGCTCTTCCCGTTTGATTTTTTTCCTAATTGATATTAGTAAATATAACAACCTAATATATATATATATATATATATATATATATATATATATATATATATATATATATATATATATATATATATATATATATAATCAATAATTTAAATAAATAAATGAATTATTTTTAAAAAACTAACCATTAATTTGTTTTATTTATTTGTACCTAATTTAACTTAGTTCCATAAATAAAATAAATAATAATAATAAATAATAATTAATGAATAATTTAATAAACAAATAAATTAACTTTTTATACTAACCTAGTATTTATTTATATAATTTTATTAATCCTAACCTTTTCTTATCAACCGAATATTATTATTTTAATTAATATATATATATATATATATATATATATATATATATATATATATATATATATATATATATATATATATATATATATATATATATAAGTAATCATTTAAAGAAGTAAATGAATTTTTTAAAAAACTAACTATTAATTTATTTTATTTATTTTTACCTAATTTAACTTGGCTCCATAAATAAAATAATAAATAATAATAATAATATTAAATTAATAAATGAAAATTTGACCTCGGTCATAGAGTCAAAAATTAGCCGTTAATCTTTTGTAGCCGTTGGATTCTCTGCTTAGACTATTTAACATGCTAGACTGGATCTGTTTCTTCAACTTGTCCTGACGATGAACCACACTAGTTGGTTCGAAATGCATCGACAAAGGTCTTTCTATATGTGATTTACGCCGAAATTCTTCTTATAACTATGATGGATCACAGAAGCCTCAATTCTACAATTGATTCCCTGCACAGTAAAGCCATTACATCTAAGGTTCACCGTTTTGAACGGGCATGCTTGCAGGTCTCGAAGTTGAAGACAGATCTAGCTTTTTTGAAGAGATGCATAAATTCTGTAGTTATCCCAGTCTTCGCCCAGATCAGCCATCGCCTCCACACTCCTTCTAACCATGGAGTGTTTGTAAAAGCCAGTCTCGCGATTTTGAGATCTGAAATTAATAGGGTTAGGAGAGACCTCTGTCGTTTCTCTCAGGGTCTTCTGGGTCTCCACTTGGAACTTTCGAACTCGATTTCTCCCTCCCTGTGGGCCAGAATAGATGCATGCTCTGCATTAAAATTGTTACAGTTGGAGGAGATCAGGGGACAAAAGCAAGCTGCGAAGTTTCAGATCTTAGCTCAGAAATCTGCGAGGGGTGAATCATTGGATGGTGTTTCCCTGAGCCGTATTTCTGCTTCTCAGAAATCAGCCCTCCGTTCTTGGGTTTCGTCCATTCCGTCGATCTATTCTTTCTCCTCACCCCTCGTAGGTCAAGAATTCTCTGGAGATTTCTGTGTGGTTCCTACGTCCAAGCAGGCGGTTTTCATTTGCAGGCCTGCCCCGTCAGCGGTTGGCACAACAGATCTTTCAGGTGGTTCTTGCTTGGTTTATTCCCTAGTTTCTCCTGAGCAACTTGGAAGCCACCAATATAGCCAGTCCAAACTGCCTCGCTCAGCTAGTCAGGCTTCAAAGGCGGTGGGCAAGCTAGTCACTGGGTTTACGGGGCCCTCAGGTGCTCCGTTTCAGCGTATGATCGGTGATGGGGCTGCTGACCAGAGGGGAAATGCTGCCTCTCCCTCTCATGACCAGGGTCTGTTACTGAGCTGCGCGCGTAGTTCTCCGGTGCGCAGTTACTCGATTGCTCGGAGTGCTGATGGTGTTGGCAAAAGTATTGGTTCTGGCTTTCAATCGCGTAACCATGATGGAGAGGATATTGATTCTTTCCAGCCGTCATTTAATCATGGAGAAGTGGTTGTCCGTAGGGATAGTTCGGTATTGCCCTCACGCATTGGATGTCTGCTTCAGCGCTCGAAGGACCAGATCAGTGATAGTGCTGAGCGGACTGGTGCTGTCTCACCATCGAGCAGTGGTGAGGCTGGCTGGAGTAGTGTTTCTATCTCAGTGTCCGTGGATCAAGGTCGGTTTCCATTCACCAGGTGCGGGAGGCAGTCTGGCAGCAAGGTGCTCCCCTCCATTGACTGTCATATGGCGTTTGGGGTTAATAGCGGTGGTAGGTTCGATAATATGGGTAGTATTATTAAGGAGGGTCGTAATATTAATATCAATAATCTTCATAATTATGACTTTAAACTCAGCTGTAATGATAATAGGCATAAGGGTAATAATAAGAGATGTTTTGATAATAATATGAATTATAATAATAGGGGCAAGAATAATAATAATTTTGTTAATACTAGTTTTTATAACAATAATAATAAGAACATTAATAATAATATAATAATAATGAGGGTAATAATATTAACAACTTTAACAATAATAAGAATAGGGACATTAATAATAATAATAATTTGTATAGTAATAATAATGAGAGTATGAATATTAATATTATTAACAATAATAATGATAAGGATATGAATATTAATAATAGTCTATACAATTTATATAATGATGATGAGTGTAATAAGGACATTAGTAATAATAACAATTTACATAATAATAACAACGAGAGTATTAATAATAATAATAATAAGGACATTAATAATAATCTATACAATATTAGGAACAATAATAATAATTTATTTAATAATAATAATAATAATATTAATAACACCAACAATAATAATAATAATAGGGACATTAATAATAATAATAATGAGAGTATTATTATTAATAATATTAACAAGAAGGACATTAATATCAATAATAATCTATACAATAGTAAGAATAACAATAGTATTAGTAATAGTTATTTATATAATAATATGGAGGAGAATAATTGTTTTAATAATGATAATAACTTGTGTGGTACTGAGAACCTCAGCAAGGAGGTTTTTCTTCCCTCTTCTTTTCGAAATAATAAAGTTGTTAACCTTTCGAGCTTTTCTTTCTCCCTGTCCATTTTTAGTCTTTTAAGCAAGGGCTTAAACTTTGCCCTTGCCCCGAGGAAAATCTCGGTGGATGACATTATTTGTGACGTGGAATATGGGATTAGAGATCTTCTGGATAATATCAAGGACACTATTAGGCAGGATTGTGCTGTCGTCCTTAGGAAGGCTAAGCCCCCTCGGAGGAACCTCAGCAAGGAGGAATTCTATGCCCTAAAGTCCTTAAATCAGAATGAAAATATTGTCGTTCTAAAAGCTGACAAAGGAGGGGCTACGGTCATCCTTAACAAAGATGATTACCGTAAGAAGATGTTAGATCATCTTCACAATAGTGGCAGTTATAAAAAACTGCCCAAGAACCCTCTGAAGAAGATCTCTAGGACAGTGGCTCTCGCCATCAAGTCTAGTAGCTCAGTGGGTTCCCTGTGCCACAAACTCATTGAGAGCAGTCCCATCGCTCCTAGGATCTATGGGGTGCCTAAGATTCACAAGGGGCCCCTTTGAGGCCTATCGTCAACACCATTGGTGGTCCGACCTACCTTCTAGCCAAGTTTCTTGCCCTTAAACTTAAGCCCCTGGTTGGCCACACTGAGTCCTTCGTGAAGGAGTCCGCATCCTTCATCCTGGAGCTCAAGGATATTAGGCTTAACCCAGAGGAAATTCTTTTCAGCTTTGATGTGGTCTCCCTGTACACTTGCATCCCTATAAAGGAGGCCTTGGAAGTGATCTATCGCCTAACAGATCCCGATACCGCTCATCTGGTTGAGATATGTCTCACTTCCACTTTTTTCTGTTTTGAGGGTGAGTTCTTTGAACACACCTGTGGTGTTGCCATGGGTTCCCCCATCTCCCTGATTGTTGCGAATCTTTTTATGGAAGATTTCGAAGCCAAAGCTCTAGCCTCTACTCGTCTCCTTCCCAAGCTTTGGAAAAGGTATGTAGATGACACTAATGTCATCTGGTCCCATGGCCTAGAGGAGCTGGATCACTTCTTCAATCACCTCAACAGTCAGTCCTCTACCATTAAGTTCACCATGGAAAAAGAGGTCAATGGTTGCCTCCCTTTCATGGATATTCTTATTTCTAAGAATAAGGATGGCTCTCTCTCCCACTCTGTGTTCCGAAAGAAAACGCATACTGAGCAGTATCTTCATGTCCATTCCCATCATTTCCCGGCTTAGAAGATGGGTGTTCTTAACACCCTCGCTACTCGTGCCCTTAAGATTTCGGATAATGAGAGCTTAGATAAGGAGAGATCCCATCTCCTTGATGTCTTTGTGGATAATGGATATAGTAGGCGCCTTGGTCGGAAGGCTTTCCTTAAAGCCTCTAGAAATGTGTTAATTAAGAAAGAACCAAAGGAGTGCCGACTAGGTGTCCATCTTCCCTATGTCCAAGGAACTACAGACAAGATTGCTCGGATCCTTAGGAGGTTTGATATTCCCTCAACCTTTAGGCCCCTCAACACCATTCGTAATTCCCTCCGATCGGTGAAAGATCCTGTTGACCCTAAAGACATGAAGGGTGTGTATTTGGTCCCTTGTTCTTGTGGGACACCCTATATCGGGGAAACAGGGCACTCCATCCATCAAAGAATTTGCGAACATGCAGCTGATCTGAGACATGGGAGAACCAAGTCTTCAGCATTAGCAGAGCATGTGGATAAGACCAAGCATCAAGTCTGTATAGAGGAGGCCAAGGTTGTTGCCAAAGTTGCTCAGTTCCATCATCGTAAATTCAGGGAAGCTATTGAAATTGAAAGAAGGCCTAACAATCTCAACAGAGATGACGGCTGGAAGCTTAGTAGATGTTGGATCCCTACCCTTTCGTGTTAGTGTTTCTTCCCCTCCCCCCCCCTTTTATCTTTTGCGCTGGTGCCTTCCTTTCTTCCTTTTCCTCCTTGATCTTTGGTTTTCTATTGGATTTTTTCCAGTCCTTCGCCTTCTTTGTTTCTATGTCGCTCTTCCCGTTTGATTTTTTTCCTAATTGATATTAGTAAATATAATCTTAACTAATATATATATATATATATATATATATATATATATATATATATATATATATATATATATATATATATATTTATTGATGTTTTATTATTACTATTATTATTAGTATTATTATTCCTTATTCCTTTTTTTTTTATTTATTTATATATATACATATGTTAATTTTTTTTTAATTAATAAATAATTTACAAGTAAATTACCTTTTTATACCAACCATTAAAATTATGTTATTTATTTATATATTTTTATGAACATCCTAATATTATTATATATATATATATATATATATATATATATATATATATAATTAATAATTTAAATAAATAAATGAATTATTTTTAAAAAACTAACCATTAATTTGTTTTATTTATTTGTACTTAATTTAACTTAGTTCCATAAATAAAATAATAATAATAATAATAATAATAATAACAATAATAATAATAATAATAACTAATAAATAATAATTAATGAATAATTTAATAAACAAATAAATTAACTTTTTATACTAACCTGGTATTTATTTATATAATTTTATTAATCCTAACCTTTTCTTATCAACCGAATATTATTATTTTAATATATATATATATAAGTAATAATTTAAAGAAATAAATGAATTTTTTAAAAAACTAACCATTAATTTGTTTTATTTATTTTTACCTAATTTAACTTGGTTCCATAAATAAAATAATAAATAATAATAATAATATTAAATTAATAAATGAAAATTTGACCTAGGTCCTAGAGTAAAAAATTAGCCGTTAATCTTTTGTAGCCGTTGGAGTCTCTGCTTAGACTATTTAACATGCTAGACTAGATCTGTTTCTTCAACTTGTCCTGACGATGAACCACACTAGTTGGTTCGAAACGCGTCGACAAAGGTCTTTCTATATGTGATTTACGCCGAAATTCTTCTTATAACTATGAAGACTATTATTTTAGCATTTTGGAGCAGATTCAACAAGTTTTAGTAGAAGCAATAAAAAGTAATCTTATCTCTTTATCCATGACTCCTCTTGTTCAGCCACTTGAAGAAGAACATGATCAGAATTTTGCAGCAGCCACACATACAACTCATCCATTCCAAAGGGGTAAGTTAAGGTACGTCATTTTCTAACTTTTGACCATAGAATTCCATAAAAAGCTAGAATGATAATTGTTGGAAAAACATTTCTCTTCCTCATTTCATAAAATTGCCAATACCATCAGTTGGGGGGGGGATACATTCATCTTCATATCTTGCCATGTCCATACTCATGAGCCCACATACTTCCAACATATATTAACTGTTACATTGCTATACAATGGCTTTTCAAAAAAGTGCTTAAAGGACAAATTGGATACAAACAAAATTATGGTTGTCACACAAGAACCAACCATCATGCAATCCAATAAAGATATACTTTGCAAAAAAATAATTAAAATATCATTATGCAAAGTTCAAAGATCAAAATAGAATGCAACAAAAAAAATAAAAAAAAATGGTTGTAACAGAAGAACCAACCATGTTGCAATTCAAGTAAAACACTTTGTAGAAATATGAAGTTATCAAATGATATCATGCAAAGTTAAACCAAAGCTCAAGGATCAAAAGAGTTAATGTAATATATATTGCATGAGGACATGCAATAACTTCAGTTGGGGGGTATGTTGAGTTTTGAAAATGTTATTCATTTCCATTACACTTTCATTATTATGTCCAATATATCACCTCCATTTCACTACTATGTCACCACATTCATCCCACTTTCATTATCATTGGGCCACATTTATGTTTTTCCAAACTTTATTCATTCTAAGCCTTTTAAGTGAATTTGTGGTTAGAAATTAGAAAATAATGTGCATATGCTTATACCTAACAAATGGGTTGAGATTGTTGACATATGAAGGTTGAAAGGAGGCTTCTAGAAAACCCTTATGTGGCACTCTAAGGCCAAATTCGAATTTGAGTGGAAAGAATCATGGGATCATGAGGATATGTGTCACATCTCCTAATTATATTGTAACTCTAAGAAGACATGTATCTTATCAGTTCCTATTTTGATTAGGACTCTAGAGGTAGAGGGAGAGATTCATGGACTCTCATTAATGAGATGGCTTCTCATTTTTTTGTATAAATAGGAGATCTCTCTCATTCATTTGTTAGTTCTCAAGTCTCAGTTTAGAGTTCTTTAGCTTGGACTTTGTAGTTCTTCCTTGATGGCTTTTGAAAGCTTTGGAGAGCTTTGTTGTACTTTGTGATTTTGAAGAATTTGAATAAAGCTTTGATGTTCTCAACATGGAAGGAGATGTGAAGTAGATGTCATGGAGCACATTAGAATGTAAGGTAGAGTAGATTTCATTTTGTAATTTTTCTTTGATTTCATTATGTCATTTGATTGCTTTCAAGTTTGATAGATTAGATTTTCCATTCATGCAATTTTAATTCATGTAAGTGTGTTCAACTGGTTGATTGTATATTAGTTTTTCTTTACATATTTTTGCATCAACTAGTGACATGAGATTAACCTCTCTACTGACTTTGCTTTTCTTAGTTTTTTTTAATTCTAGTTCTGTTTTGATTCCAGTCTTCTTTACTTGCTTTGTTAGTTAGTTTATAAATAAACTTGCTCATGTCATTGACGGTTACCTCCGAAAGCCCTAGCGGGATAATGGCGAGGGATCGAATTATGAATGTGTAATTTGATTTTAGTTTTACTTTTCTGCAATTAGATATTAAATTGCTCATATCATTGACGGTTACCTCCAAAGACCATAGCGATATTAATGGCGAGGGATTGAAGTATGAGTGTGTAATTTGATATTAGTTTACCTTTCTACAAATTAGATATTAAATTGCTCATGTCATTTTCAGTTACCTCCGAAATCCATAGCGAGACTAATGGCGAGGGATTGAAGTATGAGTGTGTAATTTGATATTAGTTTACCTTTCTGCAAATTACATATTAAATTGCTCATGTCATTTTCAGTTACCTCTGAAAGCTATAGCGAGACTAATGGCGAGGGATTGAGGTATGAGTGTGTAATTTGATATTAGTTTACCTTTCTGCAAATTAGATATTAAATTGCTCATGTCATTTTCAATTACCTCTGAAAGCCATAGCGAGACTAATGGCGAGGGATTGAAGTATGCGTGTGTAATTTGATATAGTTTACCTTTCTGCAAATTAGATATCAGATTGCTCAAGTTTTTTATGATTACCTCCGAAAGCCATAGCGAGACTAACTGGCGAGGGGTCAGAATATGAATTGATGTGATTTGATTTTAGCTTTACTTTACTTGCAATTTTTGGATTTCTTTGAGCACAGCAGCTTAGTTCATTTCTTTTGTATTTAGACAAGCAGCAAAGACAGTGATTTCATGATCAGTATTTCATCTTTTGTCTGATTGAAGTAGCTACATATTTACATTTTTGTTTAAGTACTAATTCCATCAATAACATGCTTTGAGATCTTTTGAAGTGCTAAGTTTTGGAAGTTACCATTAGGGACATAAACCTTGTCTTGAAATATACATCCATACTTGACCTTTAAAAGTATTCTTAAGACCTTAGAATAGGATTTCCATTTGCATTAGAAACTTTAGGAAACCAAAAAAAACAAAACCCCAAAACAAAATAAAATCTATAAAACAACGAAGTAAGAAAAAGGTTAACTAAGAACATATGGTGCACCACACTTCATCAGTTTACGATACCCGGATTGACAATTTATGTAGAGCAATTTAAGACGTTAAATTGACTATGTTGTGTGTGGAGCATGATTGTTCAAAGGTCTTTGTTTCAGCCAGATGTATAACCTAGGAAGTCTTGTACACCCCTCCACGCGGGGGGGACTTGTCCCCCCCGCGGGGGTCCGGGGGGGCCGATCCCCCCCGGCTGGGGGGTTCGGGGCCAGCGGTCCCCCGGTGGGGGCTCGGGGGCCGTGCCCCCGAAGCTAAAAACAGCTGTAAAATTTCCTTGTAAAAGTATAGTAATTTCTAGTCAATCTGGGCCGTTCATTAGGCGGATGATCTGACGGTAGAACTTAAGTTTAGTTTAGGGATTTTTGCCCTAAAAGGCAACCCCTGTCTTTGTATGAGGGTATTGTATTTGAGGCTGTGAAATAGATGTGTATTCTGTGAGCGAGAAACAGAGAGGTGAGACTGTGAGAGAAAACAGAGGATATTACAGCGGATTTGTTGTAGGTTGTGTCTCTTCATTTTGCTGGATAATAGAAAGGAAGGACTGGTTGTTCGGGGTGGACATAGCCCAAACTGGGTGAACCACGTATATCTGTGTCTCTCTGGTTTTGTGTGTTTTCTGTGTTTATATTTCTACAATATTTTATGTGTTCCATTGCTCTGTAATATATAATTTTCTAACAGACTAGACAGTGACCTATTGACTAGGTTACATGCAGTATCCACCGCTTCTGCCTAGAATTCTTGTCCTAACTTGACACCACTGAGCATGCTTCTTGCCCTTTCCATCAACGTCTTATTCATTCTTTCTACAACTCCATTTTGTTGAGGTGTATATGGAGTAGTCTTCTATCATAATATCCCACACTTCTTACAGAATTCTTCAAATTCCTTGCTGTAAAACTCTCCACCAATATCTATCCTCAGCACCTTTATCTTCTTCTCTGTTTGATTTTCCACGAGAGCCTTAAATTCTTTAAACTTATCAAAGGCTTCAGATTTCTTCTTAAGGAAATATATCCATGTATTCCTTGAGAAGTCATCTATAAATGATACATAGTACACACACTTACCCAGTGATGGAACCTTCACAGGTCCAAACACATCACTGTGCACAAGTTCTAATATTTGTTTCGCCTTCTTACTACCAGAGGGGAAACTCACCCAATTCTGCTTCCCATATACACAATTTTCACAGAAGTCAAAATCCAGAGAGCTATTACTCATACCTTCTACCATACCTTTACCATGAAGTATTTGAAGGCCCTTCTCTCCAATATGTCCAAGCATTTGATGCCACAACATGGTCTTCTCTCCAGAGACCACTAGATTTTCTGCTCCACTTTCAGGAACCACAGAACTATTGCACCCATCAATAACAGTGCTACCTTGCATCTTGTACAGAGTTCCAATTCGAACTCCCCACATCAATACTGGTGCTCCCTGAACCATTTTGCATGTATCCTTCTCGAACACTGTCTTTACACCTGCATCATCCATCTTTCTTATGGCCAATGCAGGAATATACAGAACACCCGGAAGCATTCTAACCCTTCTGCCTTGCAACTTCAACTTTACCTTTCTGTGACCAATGATTCTAGCCTTCCTATCATCCCCTAAGAAGACATCACCACCATCGTATTTCTCATACTCGCAGAACCACTCTCTATGGGGAGTGAAGTGAAAGGATGCACCTAAGTCAATCAACCATGCCTCATGATCTACATGTGTACTTGAAGAAGCCAAGTTCACATCCACACCTTCATGTGAGGTGGTTTTCGCCTCTGCAGAAAGAGCATCATCAGATCCCTTTCCTTTATTAGGAGCTTTAGATTTATAGTTCCTTTTGTACTGCCCTTCTTTTTGACATTTCCAGCACACCACCTTTATAGGTTTTCCTGGAGATTTAGGTCTCCCTCTAGATTTAGATCTCCCACTCGATGACTTATTTTTGTTTCTATTCTAGGACCATCCTTGTACAGACAAAGCATCACCATTCTGTCTCTCCATATTTTTCCATCTCATCTCCTTCGTTAGCAAGGATGAGACTATATCATCAAACTGCAAGGCAGTCACATTGCTACCTATTGCAATAACTAGACTATCCCACAAATCTGGTAGAGAACACAACAAACTTATGCACTTATCCTCATCTGAAATTTTAATATCAATAGATGCTAAGTGACTTACCACAGTATTAAATGCGTTCAAATGCTTTGTCACCGAGTCTCCACCTTTCATCCTCATGTTATACAGCTTTTTCCGTAGGAACAGTTTATTCACCAGAGACTTAGATTGGTACAAAGTCCCTTACTTGTCCCACAAAGCCTTTGTCGTAGCTTCCCCTGATACATTCAACAATACTGAATCTGAGACACACAATCGTATTATGCTCTTTGCCTTCTGATCCAAATTCTTCCATTCTTCATCGGACACTCCTGTTGGTTTAGTACCCGGATCTACCGCGATCCACTGATCTTTATCCACCAACATATCCTCCATATTGAGTTTCCACAACTCAAAACTCTGACCATTAAATTTATTGATCTCTATCTTTCCATTGCTCACCATATTCTTTCACCACCAGAATTGATCTCGCAGATCTCCCACTGAACAAGGTCAACCACAGGCCCGAGCGAAACCCCTCAACAACAAAAGTGTCCCCTTGAAGCCAAAACTGCTCTGATACCAAATGTAGGTTTTAACCCCGTACATAAATTCCCTGCATACGAATTCTAAAACACATAAAATAAAAAATGCGAGAGCATAACACATAATACACATATACACAGAGATTTTCCCCTAGATCCCAAAACCAGGACTACCAGCTTGATTTTTCATTATGTTACTTTCAATGTTATAATACATATTTATACATGCTGAAGCATCCAATACCATGGACATAAAACCATCGCATCCAATGCCATGGACCGAAAAACCATCGCATCCAAAAACATGTGTGAAAATCATGCACAAAACCATAGGTGGGTCCGCCCATCCTAACATAGGGTTCAAAACCAAAATTTTCTTAGGCGCTGCCCCGGACCCCATAAAGTGGGGTTACGGGTACACCTCAAACCCCCTGTGACCCCCTCCCGCTACACAATCAATGCAATGAAGGGGTGTTCCGCGCCCCCTATAACCCCTCAGACCCCATAAAGTCGGGTTACAGGTACACCTCAAACCCCCTGTGACCCCCTCCCGCTACACAATTGGCACAACGAAGGGGGGTTCCGTGCCCCCTATAACCCCCCGGTTAACTATGTGGGCTAGTCATGGAAAGAATATAACACAACCCAACACATAGTACATAATATCAAGGTCTCAGCTGCAATAACCATAATCATCATGCATATGACCACAATGCATATAACAATGAGTTACTATCATTCACGACTATCTGATGCATGTGCGTATGACCACATTGATTAACTAACATATATCATGCAAGTGACCGCAACAACAATAGAATGACAAACATGTACATAACCAAAATTCTTATAACAACCATTAACCATCATACCTACATGCCCAACATAAAAACTTGTATGATGATCTTCTCTTACCCCGAGGTCTAGTGGTTCCACCTCGCTCTGATGATATGCATCTCCTACTACATCTTAGCCAACACATCAACATCATACCATACCAACAACATCATGATGACATAAAATACATACGATGACAACCATAATGCGTGTCTAACCTACTATGCATGCATAACATGCATCTAGCCCATCTAGTCCAATTGTTTGAACCATGCTTTGATACCACTTTGTGGTATCAGGTGTCACCTAAAGAGAACCTAACCCACTCTGATACCACCCTGTCATACCTCATCCCATATCTACCCACTTTCACCGAATTTCCTAGGGTAAACATGAGATGAGGGCTTCTATGACATGACTCAACCTCGTAGATCACTGATGAGATTTTGTATTGCATTAAGGATGTTGCAATTCCCAGGGTTGTCAACTTAAGTTATCAGCTTGGGGTTTGTACAAACTTAGAGGTGACAGTGCTATATGCAAAGTAGGTTAAATTCTACTCATGTCACCCTCAGTCATTGGATTAGGTCAAGACATGCAGATACCACTCCTTCAGCTAACTACAAAGAGAATTTTTATGACAACATATCATAATTGCAAGGAAATGAACATTACTCTAATTGCATAAATGAAAACACCATTCATTAGATGTATATGATACATGAAACTGCAAGGAAGAAAAAGGCTACACCAACTACAGAAACAAACCATACTACTCTATTTGCAAACTAATCAAATAAGTGTTCTACTTGCATGAATGGTTAATCTCATTGAAAATTACTTAAGGAGAAGAAATTCAGTCCACAACACATTACTAGGGAATTAAAAAAAACTAAGTCTAATCTACTTATTGTTTTGTTCTTTCAGAGGATGAAGGATAGGTTTGGAGTAGTCTTGGATTTCCCCTAATCATGAAATAAAATCCTGGGGGCCATTATTCAACTTCAAAATGCAAAATTCAAGATCCAAGGACAAATCTGGCTGAATTCGGGTAGTGCTACATGATTCCTATAGGGTGCTACATGAGGCTCAGTTACAGGAGTGCCCTGTTTTGCTATAGGAGTGGGTCTGAGAGATTTATGAGGGAAAAAATGGTGTTCTGAAGGTGAAGGAAGGTGGAAAGGGGTGAACTAAGGATGTTTAAGGCATTTTTCCAAGCTTAGCACCCCTTAGAGGCCCATCTCGCACAAAATTTCATGCCCACAATGTCCTTCATTAACCCTGAAAGGATGATCTCGGTGACAGGTCTTTGGTGTAGTATGAGGTGTCTTAGGGAAGGATGGATATGAGAAGGTGGATGTGCATGAGTATGTCAACCCCTTAAAATCATTGGCATCTCCTTCAATCTAGTAATCAAGGATATACATCAATATTGTAGCGAAATTATTTAAAGTGGAAAGAATGAGTTGAATTCCTTCAAGATCTATCATTCCCTATAGCATGCATCTAATCTAATTGCCAAATCATGTTGTTAACTCCTAAGGTGCATAAACCAAGCATGTAAGATGATTTCAATATAAAGCATAAAAATTTCCAAGAAATCATAAACACATATTTTTGGCTTCTTTTGGTAGACTCTTCAACCACACTTCCGACAAGAGAGGTCATGATCCAAACAAAAACTACAATTTTTGCAATATAATGCTTGCTTAAGCAAGGAAAGAAATACAATAACATGAACAATAATAAGAAAATAATACAAGAGAGGGGCTAAATCCTTTGGGTTGGGCCCAAACCCAAGGGTTTCAGCCCTCCAAAGTTAACTTAGATGCAGAACAACAATAAGCTTTCCATTAACACAAAATGAGATTCACATACATCATATCAAAGACGAAAATAATAGTGTCAAGCTCTTGGCTCAGCTACTCCTATCTCCAACAAAAGTTTGAATCCTAATGAAACCTTAGGCTTGTTTATTTATACAAAAAGTGACTGAGGAGCAGCTCCATTGCGAGGAGGACTACTTCCCTCTAGAATGTCGAAATTGGTGGATTTAGTTCCCTTGGATCTTCACATGCACTTGAGTTCCTTGACTGCTAATGGACTTTGAGTTGTTGGTGAGGAATCTTAGGACTCAAGTCGATTTGGAGAGTTAATGTAGTGGGAAAGCCTCCTATATTATCTTTGGATGCCTCCAATATTTCAAAAAATGCTTCTTTTGCCTGCATATTAACCACATTATGACGTGAAATATGACAAGCACCCTTTAGTCTTCCTACTAAGCACATTATGGCTACAAAATGTAAATTAATGTAAGAAAAAGAGAGTTTAAGGGCTAGAGGATAGCACAATGGGCCTCAAAATATACCTATTGATGGGACCCATCATCACCCCTTGCTGAATGTGTTTCTCACCCTCTAAGAAACTCAATCACTTGTATGAAGTTTGTTCATGGTCCTAGTGGACTCTCTGACATCCCAAGGCACCTCAGATGGTGTCCCTTCTTGTGGATAGAACCCTGTAGTTACTTCTATATCTGCCCATTATTTTCTATCTTCTTCCTGGTCTCTTCTTTCCTGTAGGGCCAACAGTAAGGGAGGAATGAGTTTGAGCCCTATGCAATTGATATTTAATCTTTGAATAATCCTTTTGTAATGTGGGGTTTTCTCCAGGGCATTCATTAGTCTTTTAGGAGAGTGATATTCTTTGATTTGCAAAATGTGAGGCAAAGCATGCCATATTCTTTGGAAAATGTGAAATATCTTAGTCCCAAACAACCTAAAGGTGTCCTCAAAATGGAGGATGTATTGTTCTTGTGTCGCCATGTATTGAGGATCCAATTGGGGATCATTGGAGATGAGGTCGTGGTTACTGATGACAGCCTTTGGGCTCACCAACTCTGCTATGATGTACAAAGGTTCACTTTCCTCCTTGGACTTACCCTCTTCACTTCTTCAACCCTTATTTATTCATGGGTCAACCAAGAGGCTAGTGCTTGTAGGTTTTAACCCTGTACAGAAATTACCTGCATATGAATTCTTAAAACATAGAAAATAAACAATGCAAGAGCATAACACATAAAACACATATACATAGAGATTTTCCCTTGGATCCCAAAACCAGGACTACCAGCTTGATTTTTCATTATGTTCCTTTCAATGTTACAATACATATTTATACATGCTAAATCATCCAATACCATGGACCGAAAACCATCGTGACCAAAACCATGTGCGAAAACCATGCACAAAACCATAGATAGGTCAGCCCAACCTAATATAGGGTCGTGGAAAGAATATAACACAACCCAAAAGTGCCATCAGTTGCATGTCCCCCAATCTTGAGTTGGGGTCCCAAAATTTCATGTCTATCAGGATCATATTGTGCATATAGAACAAAACCATTTTGGCTTTATTCTCGTTACTTTCCTTCTAACAAATGTTAACAAACTTCCTATAATCTTGGAATGGTAGAGAGCCATATTTTTCTAATGCCTTTGTCTAGAATTGCAACCACTTATCCTTGAGGGATATGACATAGGTCTTGGATGGTTGTCTAGATTATATGGCTTCCATGGAAAAAATTGCCATAGTGGCAAGTTGTACCTCCTTTTCTTGCAGTTTCTCCCTTAGTCTCTATTTTTCTAATTACAATTGTTCTCTCATACTTGAATCCCTCAATCTTAGGTTAGCCATTTCTCTGCCCATTTGTTCCAATTTATCTTCCATAAGACCCACATCCTCTACCTTCTTTGATTTTGCAATCTGCATCCATCTGTGAGTTCTACCCATCTCTCTTTCCAAGCCAAATAAGAGGGGCATTGCAAATTTCTCGAGTATAATCCTACCTCCCTCAAAAAATTTGTAGTAGGATCCAAGGTTAGGTTGTGGTTCAAGATCCTGTAGTTCTTGGATACCTTCTTCTTCCCTTTTTGATGTGAATTCCCTTTCCTGTAGCATTCCGTATTTCTCCTATAGTAGATTTGCTCCTTCTATAGCAGCCCTATTTTTTCCTATAACTCCTTTATGTTCTCCTATATCTCCTTTGTTTTCTCCTATAGTTGGGTACCTTATGCTTTGAGCCTCTTAGATGTGATTTCTCTAGTGGTGGGAATCTTTATTGGTGGCAAAAAATATTTGCCCTTTACTTTAGGGGAGGTGATCTCTTCAATTTTCCATTTAGCAGGTCCTAGTTCTCCTACTTGTTTGGTTAATTCATCAATTTTGATTGGGACAATTGAAGGAGGTTAATGTTTCCCTTGTTTGATCCTGGTGCTCTTCCTCTTCTTAAACTACAAGGGGCCTTGCTTGGGCTACCTTATCGCGAGCTTGAAATGGGTGCTAAGTGTGGCCAAGGTAGCAGCCACCTGTTTTTCTATGCTCCCTGCTGAGAGGCTTATTTATTTCCCCTGTTTTCTAGTCTTTTGAGATCTAGAGGGCTCTTCAAGGATCTCTTCTCCCATTTTTTGTTCTCCTTCTCTTCCTTCCTTTATTTTTTCCTCTTTCTTTTTCTCTTCTTCCTCTGTATTTTCTTATTCCTTTTTATCTTCTTATCTACCCCTAGCACTAGATATTGGTGTCTCTTCTTGCTGTGTGGAGGCAAGGGCTTGTATCTTAATGAATGTGTACCACAATCCTCCCACAACCACCCAAGTAACCATGCCAACTAGGGTGAACATGAGATAAGAGGATACTATGATCATATTCAAACTCCCATGTGACTTAAAGGAAGTGGAATCAATGGAAACATCACACATAGTCATCCAACATCATCAACATAACCCTCAAGAGACAAGTCATCCACTCAGACAACCTGTCCCTGGGTCCCACAACTGTTCTGGATCTCTTAGGCCACAATCGCTCTCATTATATGGGAAAGGGAGTGTCCAACAACTCAAAGTCTCTCATAAGCTTGCTTGCCAGTGACTAGAGACCGAAATTACAAGTTTTGTGCCTGCAACCTCGAGATTTAAGCCACATTTTTAGGCTCAGAGTCCATGCCACTACCTAGAATGGAGCGATAGCTTGAAATAAATAATATTATTGGGAAAAAATGATGCAAAATAAATAAGTCGAACAAGACCTTTATCAAACCCCAACTATCCATGCCAAGCATTTTGTCAAACATATCATCAAAATGTAACCTACAGGTGTAAACAAGATAATTAAGTGTAGGGATCTCATACTTATCTGAGAATGTCTATGAGCCATTATTACCTCATGTCATTTCCTGCATTATCATCTATTAGTCCATAGATACACTATCCATTCATTTACAAGTAGAAACATGCTGACAGCCATACATAGCTGTTGTCATAAAATATACATATAACCAACATAATAGGAACAAAAATACCATAAACGTATCAGCCATCAAAATCCACATATACATCAATACGTTTACACATGAAAATCAAGGGAATGAATTTCCCATTAATGAATGCAATAAGCCAACCAGAGATGGGACTACCACGTTCCTACCGACCATATATTGGCTGAGCCAAGTCTCTCTTCAGCCAATCACCCCTGTGCCATATTCCAGGCATGAATGTGGGACTCATAGAACACACCAAAAACACCAATAAACATGGATACCACCGGAGTTCTCCAACTACACCATGAGGAATTTGAGTGCCTCCTAGTCTCTCAGGATTTATCATGCATCCACAGTCTGATCTAGGGATCACCAGGCCCTACACTGAGACACACTCTCCAGGATTTACCATGCATCCCATCCTGGGACCACTAGATCCAATGAAGAGAAAATCCACCTCTTGGCTTTATTGTATATCCCACCATTCACCGGCAAGGATTCCTAGGCCCACCAAGGCACAATTTGGCTTTATCACAACCCACAGTGTAGTTTAGGGGTTATTAGGCCAGTGGCTTCGTGATCCTTAGTCCAGTTCAGGGACCACTCGGACCATGTGTTTGTCAATTCAGAGATCCACCCCACTTAGCTTCGAGTCCAATCTGGCCATCCCACATAAATTGTATGAGAGAACCCATCTCATCAAAGCTATAAGGAAATGGCAAGGCTAGGCTAAAAATATTGTCACACCTGAAAAAAACCCATGCCATGGTAGAAAAGAAATACATGCAACCCCATGCATGGAAAATATAGCAAGGAAAATACACATGAAAGTTGATACCTATAATGAAGCTTGTTGTAGCTGCTTGATCCTACCTTTCCCTGCTTGATATTTTCTTTCTCTTTCCTTCTTTACCTTTCTTGATCCAATGCTAAAATCACTCCAGGAAACTCTAAGTGTCCAAGAGTGAGAGAGATATAGAAAGAGAATAATGAGAGAGCTCCAAAAATCAACTGACAAAATGTTACCAACTGGTCCTCAAAAGCCTTTTTATGAATGAGTCCACTATTTTCTTCATTTTACTCCTCAGATGCAACCTATGACCTTTCACCTCCTTTTTCTCCTAATTTCCATTATTTTCATAAATAATTGTGCCAAAAAATGTCATTTTGCCTTTCCAAAGCCTTAGCCATTGCCTTTGCAAATTTCGTTAGCCATAAACAACAAAATGAACACCCCCTAGGATGTCTTGCCAAACATTTAGCTTGGAATAAGTGTCCCATCGACCGTGGTTATTGTTTTCAACTTTTATTACATGGAATTTTCACCAGGGCTCTTATAGAACCCTCCCCCTTGGGGGACGCTGTCCTTGGTGTTCAATGACACATATATCTCAGCGACCTGCTGAAATAAGACACACTGCTAATGGATATTTATAACACAACTTGAAGCAATATTTACAATGAAATATTTTCTCCAAACAAAACATCATGACAACATGACAACATGCTACATAGCGGAGCTTTATAACACAACTCATTATGGTATTTACAATGATGATCCTGTTGAGTGCCAATCCACATGACATCATAACATCATGATAACATAACGACATGATAGGATAGTAATATGACAACATAATCATAATTACATAACACTCATACAGCATAGTAAAGCTTCATAATATAGCTCATGGCTATATTTATATCCATATACATGTGTACATATAGAAACATTACCAAAAATATATACCATAAACATATACTAAATCATATACCAAAGCATATATCAAAACACATACTAAATGCCATATCTAAGCATATCTCAAAACATCATATAGCATATACCAAACCATCATAAAGCATATATCAACCACCATAAAACAGATACCAAACCACCATAAAGCACATATCAAACCACCATAAATCATATACCAACCACCATAAAGCATATACCAAACACCATAAATCACATACCAAAACACCATATCAAAGCTGCTTTGCCTTAACCGAGAAACAAGGAAGGAGACATAGCCTGCATCTGATCCACCGTCTCCCATGTAGCTTCATCGGGCCCAAATTTCTTCTAGTGCACTTTAACTTGCTCTATTGCTCGGTTCCAGAGCGTGAGCACCTTTTTCTGCAATATACATTGAGGCTCCGGCTAGAATTCTCCATCTGGTTCCACCTACAATACAGACTATTCAATCACATGATCAACACCTTAACATACTTATTAAGTAATGATGCATGGAAAAAATCATGGAATTGAGGCAATGAAAGTCTATAGGCTACTGGCCCAATCCTCTTAATGATACTAAAGGGTCCACAAAACCATGGTGCCAGCTTGGGAAATGATCCAATCCACAAGTATCTCTTCTTCAGTTCGATGCACAAGTACACCTGTTCCCTAACTTGGAACTCTTTGAAAAACCTATTCCTATTTTCGTAACTCTTATTCCTATCCTATGTTTCCTTTATATTATTCTTGATCACCTACATCTCCTATTCCATGTCTGCGAACATATCTAGTTCAATCAATACCCTACTAACCCGATCACTCTAGTTGATGGGAGTGTTACAACTCTGGCCATATAATGCCTCAAAAGGAATCATCCTGAATGAATCTTGATAACCATTTTTGTATGAAACTCTACCAAAGGGAGATACTCTTCCCACTTCCATTACTAGTGCATGACATACATCGTCAACATGTCCTCCAATATCTTGTTGACCCTCTCTATCTTTCCATCTATCTGCAGATGATAAGTTGTGCTAAATTCCAACTCTATACCCAAACCTGCAAATAACTTCTTCCAAAACTTGGAAGTGAACTTCACATCCCTGTTTGAAACAATCTTCTTTGGAACAACATGCAACCTAACAACATCTCTGATGAATACCTATGCCACATCACTAGCTGAGAACGTAGAATTCACCGGAATGAAGTGTACATATTTTTTTAACCTGTCCATAATGACCATGATGGAATCATTTTGTTTCAATGTCCTTAGCAACCCTATGATTAAATCCATGGAAGTTACCTCCCATTTCCACTTTGGAATCGTCTATATCAGTCCACCTGGATGTTTACACTCTGCTTTCACTTGCTGAAAATCGAAACATCTCACCACAAACTCTGCTACATCCCTCTTCAAATTTAACCAATAATAGAATTTATTCACTGTTGTCAGTTTCTTCTGATAACTTGGGTACTGACACGCATATGGCTTCACATGAAACTCCCTCAATATATCCTTCTTGAGCTCACTACTATTTGGTACATATATCCTATCTTGGAACCTGACCAATCGATCTGATGTAAGACAATAATCCAAACCCTGTGTACCTATGCCTATACCTATACTTGCACCTATGCTTGTACTTGTACTTCCACTTGTACCTATACACTACATGTACCTATACTTTCACCTGTACTTGTACCCATAATATCACTTGTACATGTACTAACACCCTACTGTAACTTGTGCACAATATCCATATACTTGACATCTTGTTGACCTACCTAGAAGATCCTATCCTATAAGTCCATCCCATAGGAGCTCATTGCTACCAAGTGATGTACCTGTACTTGTCTGTTGAGAGAATCTGCCACCCTGTTCTCTTTACCTTTGATGGACTAGATCTTGAAATCAATATTGTTGATCGTTGCCAACCATCTAGCCAGCCTGGCATTAAGATTCGGCTGGTCAAACAAATACCTCAACCCAATGTGATCACTCATCAGTACAAACCTCTTGCCAAGAAGATAGTGTCTCCACATCTTCAATGCATGTATGATCGATTTTAACTCAATATCATGTGTGGGGTAGTTATGCTCGTGCTCGTTTAGTTTCCAGGACTCATAGCATACCACCTGTCCATCTTACATAAGGACTCCACCAAGTCCTCTCTTGCAAGCATCTATGCATACCACAAACTCTTTGTCCGGATATGCAATCTATAGCACTGGTGCATGTGTCAACAACTACTTAAGTTTCTCAAAGCTAGCCTCACACTCCTATGTCCATTCAAACTTCTTACCTTTCCTTTTCAATGATGTGATAGGATAAGAAATCTATGAGAAGTTCTTGATGAACCTCCAATAATAGCCTGCCAAACCCATGAAAGATCTCACCTCATCCACATTCTTAGGAGCTACCCACTCCATGATGGCCTTTATCTTCTTTGGATCTACTGTAATGCCCTCCTTGGAGACAACATGTCCCAAGTAGTGTACCTCAGTCTGAAAGAAACTACACTTGCTGATCTTAGCATACAACTAATGCTCTCTCAACAACCTTAACACTGCTACTAAATGTTTGACATGCTCTTCCTCATTTTTAGAATATACCAGTATATCATCAATCAACACAATAACAAACTTATCCAAATATGGATGCAACAAACTATTCATCAGACACATGAATGTAGCTCAAGAATTAGTAAAGCCAAATGGAACAACAACAGACTCATAATGCCCATACCTAGTCATGAACGGAATCTTCTAAATGTCCTCCTCTTTGCTGCGTACCTGATGGTATCTGGATCTGAGATCAATCTTCGAGAACACTGCTTTTCCCTTCAGCTGATCAAGAAAGTCATCAATTCTCGAAAAAAGGTACCTATTCTTGATAGTCACTTTGCTCAACTTCTTGTAGTCAATGCATAGTCTGAGAGTACCATCTTTCTTCTTTATGAACAATTCCAGTGCGCCCTAAGGTGATACACTTGGCCTAATGTATCCCTTGTCCAAAATTTCCTCTAACTACAAATTTAACTCAACCAACTTAGGTGTGCTCATCCTGCAAGGTGATTTTGATGCTGGAGCTGCCCCTGGCACTAACTCAATAGAAAATTCTACTTCCCGGTGAGGTGGCAACTATGTAATGTCTTCAAGAAATACATCTTGAAACTACTGCAAAACTAGAGACCTACTCAACACATCTACATCCTCAACCTCCTTACCCTTATCACTAGAAATGTGTACTACAAATAGCTTGCACCCTTTCCTGTGGCTACGCTTTGCTTGCATCGCTGTCACCATCCTAATTGATGTGGCTTTCTTCTTACACTGTAAGACTCTTGGTTCCCCATTGTCATCAACACAATCAATGGATTTGTCATAACAATCTACCTTGGTTCTATGTACATACAACCAATCCATGCCGAACAACATATTGTATGGTCCTAATGGTTATACATTTAGATGTGTTGTGGTAGGCATACCACTCAAGTCAAATGTGCAAGATCTTACCCAATGATGAAATCACTTCTTTGTACCTGTAGCCAACTGCACTAACCAAGACTTTGCATGAAATTCCTTACTAAAACCACACCTATCCACCAAGTCAGGACTAACATAACTTTAATTAGATCTAGGGTCAATCAAAATAGAAATAACTTGATCACAAAGCTTACCATCTATCTCAATGATAGATGCCAGGTGTTCTGCCATAGATACATAGAATATTTCAACCAACATCCCAAATAGTCTACGCCTCCTGTGCATTCTATATCTTAGGCCTTCCACCCTGATGCTATGGACAATCTCTCCTAAGGTGTTCCTCCCCACATGTCCAACACTCCAATTGACTGGTGCCCTCACCTTTATGATGTTGTTGTTGTTGTTGTGATCCATGTCCCCGCCGCTGTAGTAAATCTCTTTTGCGGTGCCACATTTTCTTTCCCATTTGCATTCTAATGCCTTGTTCTCTTAGGCTACCATTTACCTCTACCTTTTTCTTTTCCCTTTCATCCATGCTGAGATCCATTCTTACATTTTGAATGTTCATAGTAATGCTTCAATTTCCCAATGAATTCCTCAAGTGACAGAGGCTCATCATACTCAATCTGATCTCTAAGTGCTAATGGAAATCCACTAACAAATCTCTGAACTTTAGCCTTCTCATCTGTAATATACAGTACATACCTCAATAGCTCTAGAAACTTGGTCATGTACTCTTCATTTGTCATTGATCCCATCTTTAGCTCATATAATTCTTTAGCCTTACTATCGTAGTATTTTTCTGACAAGTATTTCTTCTTGAAAAGCCTCTTGAACTCCCGCCAACTCAATTCATCTGTCCTGATGTCTCTGATCCACTTAACATCTTCCTACCACATGAGTGATTTACCTTTCAAGCTGAAGATAGCTATTTTGGCCTTCATGTTATCTGTGTACTCATGCAACTCAAAGAATTTGTTCATCCCAAGTATCCAAGCCTCTTCCTCTTCTGTCTTCTTCACATCTCCATCAAAAGTAGGTGGTTTTTCTTTCTTGAATTCATTCGGCAAGTATCCCCTATCATTCCTCCTATAAGTATGATAGCAATGACGATCATGATTTATATAAGAATTAGAACTAGAATAATACATGTACTCATTTCCCCTCCTATCTAGAGCATCCAACAACCTTCCATCTCTCATTGTATCGGATCTATTTGAACTATGTATACCAGGAGATCTACTTCCATATGCCCCATTAGTTCTGTCCTCATGTCCATGGCTGATCCAAAGCAGCCCTTGTCACTACAAGTTTTACAAACTCTAAATAAGTATAGCATCAACCTCTTCTTTCTTCTATTGTGCCTATATAATTTGGTCATTATCTGCCTTAAAACTCCTTATCTCCTCCTTCAAGCTCCTCAATGTATCTGCGAAATCAAAAGTATGCCCTACACCATGCTGCCCATCTGATGCATAGGGAGATTCTATGTAGTCTACTACCTTGCCAGCCATTTGATCTCTTTCTTGTAATGAATAATATGTAATATACACCAAATCACAATAAATCAACGCGCCTTAGGATAGCTCAGGGGAGGATACCTTGCCTGTAAGATCACCAAATCATCATGATACATATATAACATAAACATAAAAAAATATATACATTCATAGATAAATATATCAACATAAAACATCACCGTAGTTAGGGTCCAGTCATCAGTGCAAGGCCATATCAACAATGCATGCTATGACCTCATGCATGAAAACAACCATTACTCCATTGTACACATTCCACATGCAACCAACAACATGCATAAGCAATGCCTAATCAAATACACATATGCATAAATGCATGTAGTCGAATGGTGGGCTCTAGTATTGCAACAATGATGCTGCAACTCTTGGGACTCCCTTCTTTACGTTTATCAACCCGGTAGTTCATAACAAACTTGAAAGCGACAGTGCTATATGCACAAGTACTAGCTCTTGCTGCAGGCTGTCACTTAATCAGCTGGCACAAGTCCGCTAGGAGCTTAAGCCAACTTCTATGAGCTCTTATAAGAAGCTTTTAGTTTTGATGGATGAAAGCTAACTCAAAGGAGGCTAATATACTTGCAGAAAGAAGCTGAAGGCTGAAAGGAAATGCAAACCCTAGCAAACCCTAGTTTTACTGACTAACCCTACTGATGCAAGAAAAGAGATGAACGTTGTGGAAATGGATGCCATCGACTCTTGGAAAGGTGAAATGCATGTGACTAAGCTAATTTTGAAGTAAAATATGGAAAACACATCTTTTTGTATTTTTGAGTAATTTTGCAGAATTATTATGCATGTGCTTTAACTATGTTTAAATATGCAGGGGTTTATTGGCGAAAGGAAATGGAGTGTGCAGTTGTAGGAGGTTGGGAAGGTGAGAGGAGGGCCTACAGGGTCCCTAGCACCCTTCTAGAGAGTTTCACAGTGATCAAATCTCGAGAAACTGCTCACATGTTCTTCTACAGGAAGTCTGTAGGGGTTCTACAGGATGTTCTACAGGAAGATCCGAGAGAGGAATTTTTAGGATTGATGGAGGGCAAAAAGGTGGGAAAGTGGAAATGGAGGATGGATGAGGCTGTGAAGAGATCTAGGACCTGGTAAATGAGGCTAAGGAGTGATGAAGATGGTTGGATTTGTTCAAGGATGGAGGGAGAAATGTTGCACAAACATGAAGAAATTAGGTCAAACTGGCAAAGTGTGGCAAATGAAGGGAAGCAATCCGGAATTTGGGGTTGGAGCAGGTTGTGTGAGGAAGGAGGTATAGGCAAGTATCGATTACAGGTGATCTGCACATTATCTCTCAAAACTAATCAAAGAAAGACTAAAAAATCAGAGATCTATCTACTTTGACCTAATATGACCTAAAAACCAGAATCATGATGAACAACAAGCTATGCACAGGAAATCATGCAAGAGAACTATGGAAACCTAAGAAAGAATAGATCTAAATATGCAAGCACAACTGGTATCAACTTTTTCAACGAAAAATCTAACACTTGCAATTGCATTGAAAGGCAAAACAGTGTTTTTGTGGCAGCAAGTACGCCTTGGTCTCAGCTCATGCTTCCAAGGAGGGAGAGGTGAGGTCAAGGGTTGCTCGATGGCCATTTTTTGATATATTTTCTGTATTCAAATTGTCAAATCAACCTAAAGCATGAAAAGCTATTTTAATCATCAACAACAACCTAAGTAACAAAGCAAGATCTTAACCTAATTAGCAGAAATTATTCTATGAATGCAAAGAAAACACATAATAGTACACAAAGGAGGTATTGGAACTTGGGTTGGGCCCAACCACAAGAGCTACAGCCTCCTAATAAAAGCTTAGATTTGGTGCAAAGTGAAATTTATCTCCATTACTCAAAAAATAACCATGTCACAGAAATTTTTACAGCAAAAGCTCGAAAATGAGCTGAAAGGCAGAGCAGCACCAAAGTGTGAAAAACAACTATTCAAGAGCTAAACTATCAAGGCTTGAAGCCTTCCTACTTATGAACCACGAGGACCTCCAACATCCCTCCTTAACTCGAGGGGCTTGGCTGCTCAAAACTGCAAGTAATCATCCACTTCACGAAAGTTGCTCTATTGCCCCTGGAAATCATCTTTGGTGGGCTGCTGAACTCTGAGCTGATGGTGGAGAACTCAAGGAAGGGGCCATTTAGTGTAGGAGACACCTTTCCTACTAATCTTCAGCCTTGTTCCCTCGTATTTGGCTGTCAACTGGCTCATAAATGCTTGACCTTGGTCCAAAAGATGTCCAAAAATCTACAATAAGCACGTATTAGACTTCATGGTCAAGTGACTATCCTCATTCATTCAATTAACATAAATATACTCAAAAGCATTCATAAACTATGAAGAATGGTGGATTAACCAAGAATAATAGGCAAAATGAGCCCAATAAATTACCCATTTTTGGGGCTCATCATCACCCCCCTGCTAAATGTGTTGCTTATCCTCTGAGCAACTAATCCAGCTCATCATCCTTGATTGCTTTGACTGCCTCTCTAACATCCCAGGCTTCCGAGGTGATGTCCTCTTCTTGGTCATGAAACCCTGCTTTTCTCTCTACTTCCTCCCATTTCCTGTGCTTTTCTTCTTCTTTGACCCCTTCCAGTAGTCCTAAAAGCAATGGAGGACTGAACTTTAGGCCGATCCAATTGGCCTGCAGATTTTGCATTGACTATTTATAGAGTGGTACTCTTGCCAAGGCCTCCCTCATCCTTGTTGGGGAGTAGTATTCTCTGATTTTCAGATTGTGGGACAGTGTGTTCCATCTCCTTGTGCAAGCATGAATGCTATTATCCCCCAATAGTCTTTCCATGTCCTCAAAGTGAGCAATGGCCTGAGCTTGTCTTTCAATGTAGTTTGGGAGAACCTGGGGGTTGTTGGCAAGGTGTTGATGGGCATACACTAAAGCTAAGGGATCTTCTGGTTCTTCTCTGATCATGAGTGGCTCCCATAGCTCCTAGTCCATAACATTCCGAATTTCTGCTGCCCTATTTTCCTCATGGTTTAAACAAGAGGCCATGGCCATGAGTTGCACATCTCCCAATGTAGCATTGGGGTCCCACAGATTCATGTTTGGAAGGGCCAAATTGTGTAAATAGAACTCTTATAACTTGGCCTTATCTTCTGCTGAGCTACTGTCACACAAGTCCATAAACTGATGGTAGTTTTGAAATGGAATGGTGCTCCTCTGGGCCAAGGTGTTAATTTGAAATTGCAACCATTGATTTTTAAGATATAAGGTATATGACTTGGCAGGTTGCCTACATTGTAAGGCTTTTACTGCCCAGCTGGCCATGCAGGCCATCTGGGTGTCTTTTTCTTGCAACTATTGTTTTAAACCCTGTATCTTTTCTTCTGCCTGAGACTCCTGTTCTTGCAGCAGTTTTGCGAGCATCCCACATTAGCTTGTAGCTCTGCCTCCTTCTGTTGTTTCTCAGTTGTGTCCTTGTCTGCTGGAGGTCCTTCTTGCTGTTGTTGCCCTCCCAAAATGGACGAGCTACCTTCCTTGTGGACTTCCTGTAGCTGCAACTGTTTTTTTAGAAGGTCAGTCTCCTCCTACATTCCTGACCATGGCCAGTTCTCCTCTTAATTCTTTTAACTTCTCCTCCATGTGGCCTATGTCCTCAATTCCCTTATATTTGGCAATTTTCATCCATGTGTGCATTCTGATCCTCTCTTGTTCCAATGCAAAGAAGAGTGGCACAGTAAATTTCTGTGGGATGATTTTCCCACCCTCTAACAAGTTGTAGTATGAGCCCAAGCTAGGCTGAGGGCTTGGTTCCAGTATCTCCTCGGTCTTTTCCTCTCCCTGTGATGATTTGGCTACCTTTTCCTCCAATTTCTTGGTCTCTTTTAACTTAGCCAGAGTTTCATGCAAAGATGTCTCAGCTTCCTGTAGAGCTGTCTCTGAGTCCATCATCCTAATTCTCTCTCTCCAGGTGGAGCTTTTTGGGCTTCCTCGTTCATAGGTGATAGACATCTTTGAAGGAGACTCTTCTTTTGGTTTAGTTGTTGTGTCCTCAATGACAATTTGCTCCTTTGACTGTGGCTGTGGTCTGCCCATTTTGATCCTTGTGCTTCTCCTTGCTTTAAAGTACATGGAGGTTTGCCTCTTTCTCTTCCATTTTTGTTTTGGAGGTGTGTTTAAGGCAGCAAGCACAACTGCTACCTCCCTTGACAATGTCTCAGGTGATTTCTCCTCTTGTTTTCCTCTTTCCTTGCTTCCTAAAGAAATCCCTGTGTCAACTGTTTTTGTCTGTGTTGCTGAGATTTCAAGGTGTGTCTTTTCCTTTTGTTTCTATGTGCCTACTTTGGCTGTGGCAGCCTTCATTTGGGCTTTTTCGGCCTTCTCTGTTCTACTCTGCATCCTCTTTTCCCTTGGTGTTTTTGCTATTGTTTCTTCCTCTGTTTTAGGCTCAGCAATCTGGCCCATTTCCCCTTTTTCTTTTTGTTCTTTCTGTGCTTGAATGTCCTGTGTTCCTTCATCATTATTTTTCTCACCTTCCTAAGTGTGTTCTCCCTCCTCACTGCTAGATGGGGTGATTTTTTCGGCCAAAGTTCTAATGTTGTCATCCCTGGACATGTTTTGGAAGATTTCCCAAGATATGGGGACAATGTAGGTGTGCAAAGCATCTTCCACCAATAGTTTGATGAGCCCATGATGGGCCAACTGATCTGGGATCCCCTCATTAAGCTTTGTACCACATTCAATTAGTGACTGAGGAAGGAAATAGGGGATGCTCAGTTTCTTGGCTGGAGGCAAGTCAATCCCATGCCTTAGTTCACACAACAACTTGAAATGATATCCATAGATGATGCTAAACCTCCCTTCACATGTGAAGTACTTCATAATTTGGAACTGACTTCACTCCAGAGAGGAGGCAAGCTAGTTCTTCTAACCTCGTTTTTGTCTTTTACAAGATGCTCCGAGGGCAGAAAGAATGACTTCTTAGCAATTTGGCCTAATGATCTCTCTTCTTTGCTCCAAGGGAGCCCGAATGGTAGACCAGTAACTACACTGATGAGCGCAGGGGTGAGTTCTAGGGTCAAACCCCTAAAACTAACTGTGGCATGTGTTTTTGACTATGGTCTCAGGGACATTAAAAACTCCTCAGTTATCTCCTCATCATGACCTTGAATTTTGTCAAAGAAGGATACCAAATTTGCTCGGGTGAAAAGGTCCACCACCTCAGGATGCTCATGAAGTTTGCTAGAGTCCGATGGTTCTTTCCTTATGAATCCTCTTAGCATGGTGAGAGTGCTCTTTTTATGTTTTAATCAAAAAAGGAAATGATTAGGCAACCAAACAGTCATTCTGAAACAGAGGATAGCTGAATTTGGTCTCTCCTGAACTCAAGAAAGAATTTCTCATGTTCAATATCAACTAGCAACAATTCCCTTGTTTTACGACCGCTGTCACCTAGAACTCGACTGTCTGTTTATGAAAGGAAGAATTTTGTTTTTACAAACATAGCATAAGGATCAGGTTCCCTTCTCAACACACACATAGATATGCAAATTCAAACTTTTCACACACAGTCTAGCCTCTACGGCTGTATATATCTTTCTTACAGGAGAATTTAAAAAGAAAACGTGGAGGAGATTTTTGATGTAGAGAAACTGAGGAAAATCAATGCAATATGCAGGAAAATATTTTACTTCCAGTACACAGGCAGACTTTTCCTTTGATTTTTCAATCTGATGCCATTCAATTCTCCACCTTGCATAAACACACCATGCATAAAGGAGTTTTTTCGAGCCTACCTCGGTTGGAGCTCCAAATTCAGTGAAAATCCCAGGTTTTCCTGCTCCGTCAAGCTATTATGCCTTTCTTGTAGAATCCTTCCTGTAGAAGGCCCTTGGTTCCTATAGAATGACAATGTACTTTTGAGCGAGCCCGATACGCGGGATATTTTCGAACATAGGTAGAAAAACTGGTGGAGGACGATTGGTTCACTATTTTTGGAAGTGGTGGATGCATACTCCAGTCGAGGACGTTGTGAGTGCAGAGTGAACAGAAGGTGGTGCATGTTTCGGCCGGACATCTTTTAACTGTGGTGTGATTTGTGGTGAGGGGATGAGGTGGCTGGACTGGACTATTGGTTCGACGTCACAGCCATAATGTTTTGGCGTGCTTCTAACCGCTATCACCTCCTCTCTGTTGTTATTCGCTGCCACCACTACTAGTCCCGATGATTTCTCCCTGAATGGACACTCCACATGTGCTGGTTGCACATCTCGTCAGCAATTTTGAATTTAACGGGGCTCGTTTGGATCACACGAGGATATGTAATTGGCCGAGGGTGGTCAGTTGACTAGTCACCAATTCCACTCAATCCAAACCATTCCCATAGGCATGCAACTTTTAAAATATGATTTATGCAATTGAAGAATGAGTTTAGGCACTTACCTGCGTGGTCACGGCCACGTTATGCAGATTTCAGGTTTTGGAACCCATTCCTTCGTGTGTTGTTGCTGCATGCACGAGTTTTGGAACCCATTCCTTCGTTTGTTGTCGCTGCATGCATGATGCATGCTTGGCTTAGGCTGCTGCTGATATTATGAAATTCAAGAAGAGCTCTTTGCATGTCTCTTTTTCCATTCTTGGCTGTCCCTATCTCCAGAGTATGTCTTCCACAGGGATCAGCTCCTACAGGATTCCCGTAGGATGTCCTGTAGCTGCTTCTCCTCCTGGAATGCAAGCTAGAATGAGCAGGGCTATACCACTGATGAGGATTTCGGCTGATGAGGAGTCGAGATGGATATTGACAAGTATGGTGAGTGAGAAACTGTTGCTTGATTTGTCAATAAAAGTTTTTTTGCTGGCAGTATGACGAAAACAGGGTTTTCTGTGTGTGACTGTGAAGGAACAAAATAAAAATGGGTGCAATGGAGGTGTATAGAGATGGAAGAGGGTGACATATGGCGATGGATGGAAACAGGTATGTTTGCAGGTCTGATAGGAAGATTCCCAACCTTCAGATTCCCTTCTGAGATCAATTTTGCTCGTCTGGGTTCTACAGGATCTTCCTGTAGAAGACACAAAACTTCCTGTAGAAGGTGAAATCTTGGCCCGAATGAGATCAAATCTTAGGAAAGGGTAGTGGTCATGGAGGAATTGATTATGAGGGATGCTTGCAGCCTGGTGCTGACCTCTGTCCTTGTTTTGTGCGATCCTCCTAACCTGCAATTTGTTCAACAGAAGTCGGGTTTATTTTTCTGTGTTTTTTCTTTCTTTTTTTTGTTTTTTGTTTTTTTCTCTTCTTTTTTTTGAGACATCCGGGGCACCTCCAGGAGGTTTTCACCCTCACTACCTGCCCTGGGCACCTCCAAGAGGTTTTCACCCAAGGATCTTTTATTCTTTTTCTGTTTTTTCTTTTTTCTTCCTTTTTTTTTGGTGCTCAGAATGTGGATGGGGTGGAGACAGGGGCCTGATCCACTACCAGCACTAATTTATCTAGAGTTTCAATGAACTCCTACTTAGAAAGGGGATTCTTGTAGATCTTCAATTAATGCCCATTGACGAGCATGGGGATGGCTTCTTCATAAATGGTCCTGATAAGGACTGAACCATTGTCATTCCATTTCTCCACTGTATATGGTCCCAACCATCTTGTCCTCAGCTTCCCTTTGAAATCATTGTATCTTGAATCATATAACAGTGCCCAATATCCTAGCTAAAATTGCTACTATTTAAGGTGCTGGTCATGCCATATTTTTCTTTGAAGTTGGACCACCTCTGAGTGGAGGAGGGCCTGCATTCTTTGTTCGTCTAGTCCATTCAGCTGAAGTAGTCTTTCCTATTGTGCATGGCTGAGATCTAGGTCTAGCTGAGCTGCCAACCTCAATGTGTTGTATTCAAATTCTATGGACATCAAATCCTTCTTCCGGTAGACTAGCTCGTAAGGTGTGAAACCTATTATAGTTTTCCAAGTAGTGTTGTAGGCCCAGGTGGCCTCAACCAAGCGATCTGCCTAATATTTTCTACCGCTGCTCACCACTTTAGTCAAGATCTCTTCCAAAGACTTGTTAGTGACTTCCACCTTCCCATTTTCTTGTGGATGATAAGGGGTGGAAGTTCTGTGCTTAATCTTGTGATGAGCAAGCAGGTCTTCATTCAGGTTAGAGGTAAATTGGATTCCTTGATTTGTGACTAATTCTCGTGGGTAGCCAAACTTATAGAAGATATTTTCCCTCAAAAACTCAGCCACATTTTCTTTGTTGCTACCTTGATTGCCTTTGTTTCTGCCCACTTTGTCAGGTAGTCCATGCAGACAATGATGTAAGACCTTTGTTTTGAAGGAGGGTTGATAGGACCCACCAAGTCCATGCCCCACTTCTCAAATGGCTCGACAGTCACCTGAGGTTGGAGGGGCATTTCATCCCTTGGATTTGGTTTCCCCATCCTTTGACATCGGTCACATTGGCTAATGTATCTTCTGACATCTTGATGAAGAGTGGGCCAATAGTAGCCTACCTGTAGAATTTTGAAAGCGGTTCTTTTTGCTGCAAAGTGACCTCCACAAGGTCCATCATGACAGGTTAGGAGGATGTCAAAAACTTCCTACTCCTTGAAAAAATGCCTCAAAATCTGATCTGGGCCAAGTTTGAACATGTTGCCCCCAATCCAAGTGAATGGGGCGCTCTTCCTCACGATCTTGCTCTTCTCTTTTGAGGATAGGTGTGGTGGGAATTGTGCTGAAATCAAGTAATTTGCTATATCAACAAACCATGGAGAGAGTACTGAAATAGCAAACAGGTGTTCATCTGGCAGTTGATCATCCACCACCCCTTCTTCTCCTGCAGGCAAATCTAGTCTAGATAGAAAATCAGCAACAACATTTTCCTTACTTGGCTTATCAACAATGGTCAAATCAAATTACTGCAATAAAAGTAACCATCTAATGATACGATCATTTACATTAGGTTTATACATCAAATACCTAATTGCAGCATGATCGTTGTGTACGAATGTTTGGTAACCAGTGATGTAGTTTCTGAATTTGTTTAGGGAATGGACTACAGCTAGGAGCTCTTTGTCGGTTACAGTATAGTTTAATTCTGCCTTGGATAGGTTTTTACTGACGAAATATATGGCATACGGTAGCTTTTCTTCAACTTGTCCTAAGGTTGCTCCTATGGCTTTGTTCGAGGCATTTGTGTGAATGTGGAAAGGTAGGGCCTAGTTTGGACCTCTCAAGATTGGGGCAATTACTAGCTTATCCTTCAACACATCTAGAGCCTCTTAACAACTGTCAGTCCATATAAACTCAACATCTTTCCCCAAAAGACCAAACAATGGAGAGGATAGTTTACTGAAATATTTAATGAAACTTCTATAATATCTTGCTAAGCCTAAAAAACTTCGAACATCCCTTACCTTTTGAGGAGGTGGAACCCTTTGGATGATAGCAATCTTGTTGGGATCCGCCTATAATCCTTGCTGAGAAATTGTATGATCTAGCATGGTCCCTTCAGTCATCAAGAATTCACATTTTTCAAATTGAGGGACAAGTTCATTTCAACACACTTGGTTAAAAATTTTCCCAGGTTAGTTACTGCTTCATGGAAGTTGGACCCGTAAGGAGTAAATTCATCCATATAGATTTCCACCGAATCATGAACCAACTTAGCAAATATGCTCAGTACTGCTCTCTGGAAAGTGGCAGGAGTGTTGCATAACCGAAAGGGAAGGACCCAGTAGGCAAAGGTACCCCATGGACAATTGAAAGTGGTCTTATATTGGTCTTCCGGGCTAATTTGGATCTGATTATACCCGCTAAACCCATCTAGGAAGGAAAATAACTTCTTCCCTACCAGGCCATATAACACTTGATCTATGAAAGGCAAAGGGAAATGGTCCTTCTAGGTAGCTTTGTTAAGTTCTCGATAATCTACACAGATTCTCCACTTCCCATTTTTCTTGAGCACAAGCACCAGAGGAGAAACCCACTCACTGTTAGAGATGGGGTAGATGAACCCTGCATCCAACAACTTTTGCAATTCTTCTTTGAAAATGTCCTTAAGGGTTGGATTCATTCTCCTATGAGGCTGCCTAATTGGTTTACGATCCTCTTTAATGTAAATGTGATGGTACAGACTGAAGGGTGGACTCCCTTCATCTCTTTATAGCTCCAAGAAAAAGCATCCAAATGGTGGTTCAATAAGCTACACAGCTCCTTCTCTTGAGAGGGAGATAGGGATGAGTTGATCTTCATGGTTCATTCAGGGCCAAATTCCACATTCTTAACTCAGGAAGAAGTTGGATCAGCCACATAGAGATCCACTAAAGCACTAGCTTGGGTGTCTCCTACCAACTCTTCTAATGGCAACACACCATGAGGTGGATTTTGAATTAAATTCTCAATAGGGTCATCCTCGGTTTGAGGACCTCCCCTAGTGGCTTCCACGTGCACACTAGTGCATAGTAGATTTCATCCTGATCTTCCTCCTCCAACTAGAGAGGTAAGTCATGTTCGAGAAAAGGTTGGGCAGGAGGATATAAGACTAGCTGCTTGGACATTGGCCCATTCTTAATGGTCATACTCCCAGCTCGACAACTTATGTAAGCATCTGCAGTAGCTAACCAAGGCCTTCCCAAAATGAGGGGGTATCCAGTGAGTTTTGCCTTTGGCTGAAGGACCAAAAAGTTCATAGGGTACTCCCAAAAATCAACAGAGACCAGGACATCTTCCATAATCCCTTCGGGAGTCACGGTGGAGCAATCTGCTAACTGCAGTATTGTCGAGGTCTTTCTCAGGGAACCCTAAAGGCTAAGTTTGAGCATAGTGTCTATGGTCATCACATTAATGGCAGCCCCTAGATCAATCAGGGTGTGGGGGATTATGGTGCCATTGATGTGGACATCCACTACAGGACTCCCAGGGTCCAAATATTTCGGATAGATTACTTGTCCCAACATTAGGTCGGACAGTTGTCCTATGACATTGATAGTTGGGGCATCTCTCTTGTGCCTGCCTGGGTGCCTGAAACACTTCTCTTTGATTAGTTTGTTGTAGATTGGTACATCTTTAATGGCATAGAGAAGTGGTATTTTTACACACAATTGTTTAAGTTCTCCTAGAAGTTTAGTCTCTTATGGGTTTGGTTGTGTGCTTCCAGTTAGTCTCTCAAGAAAGGGTGGAATGGTTTTGGGTTCACTTTCTTGTTCCTTTTCTTCATCCTCCTTAGGAGGAGGTTGGCTATCTGGGCAGACCTTCCCAGATTGTAGGTTGATCTCCTGAATCTCCACAACGTAGGTAGGGCATGTTGTCTCTCCAGTATATACCTGTTGGGCCTGTCTGTTATTGGGGTTCGGGTTCGGTTGAGCAGGTGGTGGAGGAAAAATGGTAGGAGGAGAGTTGTACTGGGGCCTCCACCCCTGTTGCGGTGCATTCCACTGAGGTTGTGGCTGAACATGAGAATGAAAGGAATGAGTAGCAGGTTGAGTATGGTATTGAGGTGGATATGACCAAGGAGGGGATGCAGACAAGGAAGGATGATCAGGGGGACCCCAAGAAGGTATGTGAGTGGATTGGTTGGGGTTGTAATAAGTTTGGGATGTCCCTTGCATCCCCTACTGGTAAGGTCTGGATCCATGCGGCCTCCTTTGGTTGAGGAAGTAGAGTGGTTCAGTGGATCCTTCAGCCCCCTGGTACACAACTTCAAGTCTGGGTAAGGTTTGGCACTGGTTTGTAAGGTGGTCTTCCTCACAAATGAAACATTCCTCTGCTAAGTGCAATGGACACTCGTTCTTAGGATGCTTCCTTGTGCATCTGGGACAAAATATGGCCAAAGCCCTCTTAGCTTCCTCTTTCTTCTGTTGGATTCGAAAAGTATCCAGTTGCATGGCAATGGTCTGTCTCACCTCACTTTTAAGGTCTTCCATTTAATTTATAAACTCATGTTTGGAGAAGGTGGCACTAGCTGAAAGTGGATTCCCCCTACCTCTTTTCCGGCTGCCCTAGAATGGTTTCTAAACACAGTCTTTATGTCATCATAAGGTAGTTGGTAAATGTCTCCTCCAGCTAGAAAATGGAGGGTTTCTAGAAGGTCTTCAGGGACTCTGTTGTGGGGAAAAATGCCTATTTAGGACGATCCTATCCACCTAAGGTGTGACAGCGCCTTAGCAACAAAAGAATACAGCTATCATGATTTCTTCCTTTATGAAATATGAAAGATAGGAGATCGGCAGACTTACCGTTGTCTTCCGGTTGTCGCTCGAACTAGATCCTCTTCTCTTTGTGTGTCCACAGCTACTTGCCTCCTCGCTTGATCAAGAGAACAGCTACTTGAATCCCACGAGATCACAAGATAACAACTACCTGTGACAAGAGAACAACTACTTGCAACAAGAGAAGAACACAATACAAAGGCAAATACACATATTCATAAATGATTCAGGATTAGAAGTAAATCAAATATACCAATGCAATCATACAAAATACACCAACATATAGGAAAGAATCAAGATAGCTTTATTGAAAGTAACAGGGTTCAGGAAGTGATACAACCCATAGGGCTCCAATCCAGCATCTCCTTCCCAGCAGAATGGAATTCCTTCTTCAGCTCCCTTCAAAGCATAATACACCCAATGTTTCTAGCCACAAACCAACAACGATTCTTTACAAATACTAAATTCCAGCCCCCTCAGACCTCATGAGAGAGATCTATATATAGGAGTTTTGGAGAGAGGATGAGTCAGCTTGAGGCTGGTATGAAGCTGACTAGTGTCCTCTCCCACTTCAGTTCTTGAGTCCACTTGGAGGTTCTTGCTTCCACTTGGAGATTTGGAACCTCTTACTCATCACCAGTCGAATTCCCTGATCCAAGTGTCATTTTGGAAGCTTCCTGGGAATTGACACCTTGAGGAATGACTCTGCCACTTGTCCAAACTCGCTCAGCGCAGGTAGCCTTCTTTGCAGTTGACATTCAACGTAGGTAGATAGTGGAGCAGTTGACATTCAGCGCAGATGCTCAGTGGAGCAGTTGACATGATCCAGAATTGCCTTGTTTTTGAGTGTTTTCAGGTGGAGAACTTTTGTGAATTGCTGTGGTTACTTGGCCTTGTTCCTCTAGGGGTAGGAACAACATGTTTAGGGACTTTGGATCCCTTGATTATTGACATTTCATGCTCAGTGATGCCAGGCACAAAAATGTCTATAACAGTTGCCCCCTAAAGTATGAGGCCATTTATCGGGTGAAATGCTTTATCCAGGAGGGTCCGAAGTTCATCCATCTGTCGGGAGGAGACCTGTAATAAAATACAATACAATACATTATGATTCATACTGCTTTCATGATCTAGCTGAGGCGGGCATTCCCATGCTCAGCTTTATAAATTCATTTTTGTACATAGAACAGACGATCGTCTGATGGTAGACTGATAATTTTGGTGAAAATTATCATCCTTTGAGTAGGATGATCATCTGCTGCAATGATGTACATGTCAAATGTCTTTATTTTTCCTGAATATATATCGCAGCCCGGATGGATGAAACTAGATCCGGGGTCTTCAAACTCGTTCGATCTTCACTCTAAGTACAGGTCGATCCATGTGAGAATTGCGCTGAAGTCGAACATGGAAAGACATCGCTTGATTATCGGTCAATGATGTAAACCGTTAACAAGCGCGAGAGGAATCACCGATAATGATAATGACCCTCAAGGTACTGCAGTACAATTCACGTGGTGTAAATAAAGGACTTGGCGTCGAACACCACGCAAAATCTTCTGGTCGAAGGTCATTGATGTATACCTGTCGCCGGAAGTGAGAAACTTGCCATTGAGGCATGCAAGCTTCAAAGTACTGAAGGGGTTGTTCCTAGATCAACTCCTTGGATAATGAGCTGATGTCGACAAGGAGCGATCCGTCAAAGGAGGGCCTTAATGAATCCCACATCAGTGACACGGAACGGAGCTAATGATTTTAATGGAGGTGAAAACAATCTGTGACATATGATTCAGGGTGGCGGTCATGAATGGATGAAGGATAATGTATGGCAGTGGATGGGACCCGGTTGACTCTTTCTGAATGACTTCTCTTGAACATATGGCGACACTGATGCGATGGATTGGTAGCATTACCCCAAATATGGATGGTATGGCAAGACCATGGTGATGTGACCGGTGAATGAAACAACCCAACCCGAATGTGATACGGAGGAAAAGTGTCATGTTCAAGAGCGACCTGCTACCATCAAAGTTTTCTTGATTTTTCCCAATTTTTCCCTAGTCATTGCTGACCAGTACCTCTTTATTTTTTTCAAGCTTGAGGAGGATAACATATGCTTGTTCTATAACCTGCCCTTCGGGCAAGCCCATCGCTATGTTTTAACGAGCTTAGCGATAGTGAAACTCGTTCTCGTCTAAAGACAAGTTTGTCGCTATTTAATAATTTTAACGAGTCTAACGACAAGGATAACCCGGTCCTTTTCATTTTTAGAGAGTCTGAAAAGGTACATAAAGTCAACTCCAAAATTCCTTTTTCGTCATCTAATCCCTTAAGCCCGAAAAAGTATAAAACAATACAGAAGGGATGAGTTTTCGATAACTTTAACGAGCCGAATAAAACAAGCGCTCGACCTTTTTGTGCAATAATCCCTCAGGTCCAAAAAGATTAAAATCTAGAGGAGGGATGGCTCTTCCGATCCTTTAACGAGCTGGAAGGCCAAAACTTGGCAATCTTTTCATATTTTACGAGTCAGTTGAAAAGAGCTTAAAGAAGACTCGTCTTTTGAGGAACGAGTGATAAACAGGGATAGCAATTGATTCCAGGTACAGGTTGGAATTTTCCAATCATGGCAGTGTCACAAGGATGGCTAGGTGAAATCACTCTTCGCAGTTGTTCCTCAAAATGGGTAAACAATCATATGGGGGTGAATGATTGGCCAAATGAAATATGGAGGTGGTAGGTGCAAACACGACCAAGGTTTTTATGGCTGATAAATTTACGATCACAATGGTTATTTATCGGGATAGGTTCATTTTTTAGTTAAAAATGAGCTTAAACTCTGGAGGAAACATTGCTCACTGCTTATATTTATTTTTTAACGAGCATGAAGACCGCGTTAAAATTGCTCGGATCTTTCATTTATTTTTTAACGAGCATGAACTTTATGCTAAAACTGCTCGATTATATAGTCAAATTTTGATTTTTACCATAAATAGCTTTTCTCTTTTCAAGGATAGTACTGCATTCTCAATTGCTGCAACAAACTTTGTTAGAAATGAATAATATTTGCATGAAAATGAGATTATAACCCTAATATTTCGCTTTGAACTACGTAAAAAGCCATTAAAAGGTGTTTTTACCTCTCATTTTACCATTTCATTTGAATTTGGTTTGTTGGAGCTCTGGAGGTGCCTCTTCCCCCTTGATTTTCACCAGCTGATTCCGGGAGATTCTGCAGACGATTTTCAGCACCGTCTAGACCAAGTAGGAGCTAAACCCTAGCTCTTTCTTTTCATGGTTTCCTTTTTCAGTTTTGTGCCTGTTTTTCAGTCTTTCTGAGCCTCAGGGGTTTTGCCAGGGCGCCCTACCATCAGCGCAGGTTGCCCATTCGAAACCTGCGTTGAATGTCAAGCTGCCTTAAGGCAGCCTGACCTTCAACGCAGGTAGGACACTCTCTGCCTGCGTTGGGCTTAGAAAACTGAGTTTTCAGCACATTTTTTGATGAATTTTTGCCAGTTTCTCATCAAACTCAGGAACTTACTCCTTCTCTTATTTGTTTTGCAGGAACCTTTGATCAAAATGTCCCTTACATGGCGAGAACGAGAACATGAAGAAGAAGATATGATTGCTCTCCATGACCCTATCACGGTAAACACACTGCGGAACTGTGGCCTGCTGAAGTTCTTCCATATCTCTAGCATGAGAGGACAGATTACTTTGCTGCAGTATATGCTTGATGCTTGGGATCCCATCAACCAAGTATTCCAGATTAGGGGAAAATCCATCCCCTTGACCATAGTAGACATTTACTTCTTGACTGGGTTGTCAAGGCGGGGTGCCCCCGTTTCTTTGTCAGGTTCGGTCCGGGGGAATGACTCCGTGAGAGACTATGTTCGCCAGTACTGCAGGGAAGGTTCCCAACCGAGTAGAGACGGCAAGGTTGTTATCCGTGAGATTACTGATAGGTCTCTCAGGTCCATTCTGTATACTATTGGTAGGATGGCCGGTAGCGCAACTCTACATGTTGCCAACAGGTCTTATGTGCAGCACGCCTTGGAGTGTCTCCAACCGAAAGTATTCAACTGGTGTGATGCAGTACTTGTCCAGATGAAAAGTCAATTGAACAAGGTAAAGGACGGGAAGCTGAAGAACTTTGGTTTTGGTTCTATTCTGACTGCCTTCGCCTTGGAGAAAATTCCACTGATGCAGCCTCAGTATATTATACTCGACTTGCCTTCGCCGACCGAGCCACGCATGCAGAGGTGGGTCGATCACATGTCTAGGCATGCTGGTCAACCTCAGATTACTTTCACTGATGCCTTCTTCAGGTGGTTCGAGCGCCGGGAGATGGTCTTTTCCGAGTATCCATATGTGGGTATGGATTTCCGAGGTGATCCGGATTTAGTATTACCGGATGGCGAACAGTGGGGCGCTATTGGTAAACTCTTTGACCATATCACTGTTTACTGTTTTTATTCATAATGTTGCTGTGCTTTATTCTATCAAGACTTTTAATAATACTCTTGGGTGCATGCAGATGTTGGTCCTGTTCGTCCAGCAGTTTGTCCGAGACCGCCAGCCGCTGCCCCGGCAGTGGAGCCTTCCGGGAGAGTTATTCTTCGCGACCTTGACGATGCTGAGACCCTTACAGCTGTGCAAGAGCAGGTTGAGAGCCTTACTCTCGGTATTCCGGATGTACGGATCGATGAGTTACCTTTACAGTTGCAGCGGCATACTACTGGTGTGCCTAGACGATGGACTCGTCTCTTGCGCATGATTGCACAGGCCGTGACGTGCTATCATGAGCACCACTAGGCTAGGGTGCCCCCTAGCACTTTTGAGTTTTTGGGTCATATGACCGATTTTGTCTTGGTTACAGAACATTATGTATGAATGATAAACAGCTTATATATATTTTGATTTTCGAGTTTTATTCTGGTTGAGTTATATGATCCATATGTACAATCATTGATGATGTGTCCCTTTTTACAAATGTCGCAAATGTCTATCTAACACATAATTTGCTAATGAGTCGGTTAATGTGTTTAAGTTTCTGGAAATATGCTGGTATTGAATTGAATCAAACTGTCTTTCCAAAATCTTAACCTTTAGGAACATGCGATAAATAGCTGGATTGCGAACGGAATATATACCATTGAGTTGTAGTATTACGAGCTGTGAGTCTAGCCTGACAATTAGTCGGCGTATGCCACGTATGATGGCATCAGAGAGTAGTTCTATCAACGCGCTATACTCAGCGATGTTATTCGTTGATTGCCCAATACACACTCCTCTGAAACTTACTAACTCGCCGCTTGGATCAAAAATGGCCCAGGCTGCGGAGGATAGGTTCCGCGAACTACGACTCGCTCCGTCGACATATCCAACACATGTCTCCAGAAGGTTCGACATCTGCAACAAATGAAAAAAGGTGGATCACTCGACCAGAACAAATACTTTTAGCGAAAACAAAATACAACAAAAGCATGCAGGTTACTATTTAAGCATAGTAACGCTTGAGGTACAACCCGTTGCGGGGCTGCGCCAGTGGAATTCCATCATAATCCATTAACTCGTAGGCTCCTTTTGCTAACATCCTTTTAACAATATAGGGGCCCATCCATAAGGAATTAAATTTTCCTGCTCCCAATTTATCGGATTCTTGATCATAAAGCAAGACCAAGTCACCTTCTGAGAAGACACGGGGTTTGACATTTTTGTCGAACTGCGCCTTGACTCGTTTCTTATGGGCTTCGTTAGCCAAAGCAGCGTCACGACAGGTTTCATCCAACTGGATTAATTCCAAGAAACGAGCCTCTTCTTCCGAAGTTCCGGGGAGGAGATCAATTGCGAGTTTAAGCGACGAAATTTCGCACTGGATTGGCAAGACTGCTTCCAGGCCATACACCAGTTGGAAAGGTGTGAACCCGGTTGCGTTCTTTACCGACGTTCGGTAAGCCCACAAGGCTGAGTACAGGATTAGGTGCCATCTTCTTTTATGAATCCCGATCATCCTTTGCAACATACGCTTCAGGACCTTGTTGATTGCTTCAACTTGTCCGTTGGCTTGCGGATAGTACGGGGTAGAGCTGTCGTGAGATAGCCCTAGCTTGGCAGCTAATTCGACCATCATGTGATTGCGAAAATGCGATCCATGATCTGTAACTATAGCCCGTGGAACGCCGAACCTGGCGACTACATGATTGAAAAAGAAAAGGGCAGCTGTTTCACCAGTGTTATCTAATGTAGGCATCGCCTCGGCCCATTTGGTAAAATAGTCAACAGGGACTATAATATACCCATGCCCCCTGGTCGAGGTGGGGTTACATTGCATGAAATCGATGCCCCATTTGGCGAAAGGCCCAACAGCAACTATCGGCTGTAAAGGTGCGGGCGATTTTCTGGTTTTGCTATCAAAAATTTGACAAGCATGGCAACTTCTGACTGTGATTATGCAATCTTTGAACATGGTTGGCCAGAAGTATCCTGCTCGTAAGATTTTTTGTGCTGTTGCATATCCAGATTGATGCCCCCCACACGCGCCTGAGTGACACTCATTCAGGGCTTTTTCGGCCTCCTCATGGGTAAGGCACCTCCTCAGAACTGTATCGATACCACGACAGTAAAGTGTATCACCGACGATCATGTAGTCTTTTGCTTGGTATCGTATACGTTTTTGTTCTGAGTGAGAGGTGTTATGCCTGAATTTTTGGGTTTGGAGATAAACTATGATATCTCCATACCACTCATCGCTTGTAGATATCAGAAACAAACTTTCGTCCACGATTGACTCTTCTGATGTTTCATCGTTGGACGACGATGGGAGATCACACAATAATTCTGCGAAAACTAGAGCTTTCTTTGATTTGGATTTTACAAATTCCAGATCAAACTCTTGAAGGATCGCTATCCATTTTGAATATTTTCCCCCCAACAACTGTCGCGACAGTATATAAGTCATGGGGTTGCAATCTGACAAAATGGTAGTTTTCCGAAAGAGGACATAATGTCGAAACCTTTGAATCGCTTGAACAGCTGCAAGCGCTAGTTTTTCAACATAAGAATATTTACTTTCTGTATCATTTAAGTTTTTACTTAAATAATATATAGGATGTTCAATTCCATCGACTTCTTGAACTAAAACCATCGCAATGGTCGTATTCGCTGCAGCTAGATACAGGTTAAAATCTCTTTGATAGTCCGGGGCGTACATTAATGATGATTTTACTAGATAATCTTTCAGAGCATCAAAGGAAGCTTGCGCCACCTGGTCCCAAATGAAAGGTACATCCTTTTTCAAAAGACGAGTATAACCTTTAGCAAGTTCTGCGTAATTTGGAATGAACCTCCTCAGAAAGTTCGCTTTCCCTTGGAGTTTCTGAATCTGAAGCAAATTTGAAGGTGGAGGCAAATTAATGATTGCCTGAACCTTGCAGGGGTCGAGACGAATCCCATCCTTAGAGACTACAAAGCCAAGTAAACGACCAAAACCGACGCAAAACACACATTTGTGCGGATTAAGTCTTATCTTGTAGTGTCGGCAACGTAGAAATATCGCTCTTAAATGCTGCGGATGATCAGTCTGCTTTCGCGAATGAGCCGGAAGGTCGTCGAGATAAGGTTGAACAATGTTCTTGATGTCATGGAAGGCATAATTCATTGCCCTCTGAAACGTCGCCCCTGCGTTCTTCAAACCAAAGGGTAATTTTCGATAAGCGAATGTGCCCCACGGACAAATAAATGCAGTCTATGACTGGTCCTGTGGGTGGATATTTATTTGATTATACCCGGAAAATCCATCCATAAATGAAAAGATTTCGCATCCGGTGCATTCATCTATTATCTTGTCGATGAAGGGTGTAGGGTAGTTGTCCTTCGGACAAGCTTGGTTTACATCCCTATAATCGACACACACTCTAATCGTCCCTTGTTTCTTCATAACAGGGACAATATTCGATACCCAATCGGTTAGAGGAACCAGGTAGATGAATCCAGCATGGAGAAGTTTTTCAACTTCTGCCTTAATGGCAGCGGCTTTCTTGGGGTGCACCTGCCGAAGCCGTTGTCTTACTGGTTTGACATCAGGATACATTTTAATTTCATGTTCAACGATACTCGAGTCAATGCCTGGCATTTCATCATATGACCAAGCAAAGACATCTCTAAATTCGCGAAAAAGAGCGTTATATATTTCCAGTTCTGAAGGGGAACAACCTTTGCCGACATAAATATTCTCTACAACATTTGTTTTAGTCGAGATATTTATGGCTATAGTCTCTTCAATATTGGATAAGTTTCGCTCGGAATCCACCGTATTTACAGTATTTGTTAGGAATTCAAAAACTGAAGGGTGATAAAGGTCACGTTGAGTATCTTCTTCATATTCCGGAAGAAGGGAACGATGGTGGTGATCATTCCATGGTGCCCCCTCAATCAACATTGATTGTAATATTCCTTCGTCAGTCCCATGTACTTTCGACCAAGGATCTAATGAGGTACCATATTCTCTAGACCTATCTACCCAAACGCTTGATGAGCGTTGATTTGGGTTCACCTCCCATGCTTGAAACATTGATTGCTACAATATTTCTAAAGGGCTTGGGGGCAAAACAATTGCATGATCCATGTCGACACTGTCTTTTGCGACCTTCGAGGAAGATATCATGTTGCAGGTTGCTACAAACGGTATATTTCCTATGTAAATAGGAGGTGGTAGCGCGAAAGTTCCCATCAATGTGGGGTCTTTCAATAATCCTACTCCGATATCTTGAAGCGAATGGTTGCTCTCATGGATCATGGGAATGCTTCCTGTAACTTGTGAACCATTAGGGAGGAAGTTCTGTTGGTCGACGACCGTAATCCCTCCTTCAAACGGGAATGCGATCTTCCTAAAATAAGTCGACACAACAGCTGCCATGGCATAGATCCATGGTCTACCCAGTAGGATGTTGTAGTCAAGATTTCCATCGATGACCTCAACATCAATTTCTACCGTTTTTCCTCCCAGTTCGACTTTCAAGTTGTTAAGGATACCGTACGGGGTATAAGTCCTTCCGTCGAAAGCTTTCAATGTCGTCGAAGATCGCGACAAGGTTGGAGATCCTAAAGTTTTCCAGCAACTCATCGACATAATACATGTAGATGCTCCCTCATCAATAATTGTTCTGTGAACAGTTTTGTTGAGGGCTTTCACTTGAATAAGGAAAGCTAGTTGAGCTGGTAACTGAGGATCGTATCCTTTGTGATCAAAGGATACAAGATTGGAATCCTTAGGATCAACCCCACCAATAGCTGATAACAAAGCCTGCCTTTGGGATGGGAAATTTTGTAATACTTCAAGAGTCGACATAGCGGATGGTGATTGGGCCAAATCTTCCACTATGTTATAATGCTGCGCCGCCCTAGCGCGAGGATTAAACGTCGACTTGTGTACTACTCCCTTTGGCGGTTTTATTGTTAATTCAGGAATGATGGGCGGTACAACTTCTGTCGAAGTTGTTGTCGAACTACTTGGTTGATCTTTACCTTTATCATTCGACAGCTGAGGATTCCCATAATCTTTGTTCCTTGTCGAAATCAAAGCATCATTCTGTTGTTTTGAAACCGACAACATAAGCACTTGCGATGGGGAAGCATTTCCAATCTCAACCATATTTTGACCTGGGTTGGGAAATGGATCAGTTAACACAGCTGAGGTTTGGGAACTTTTAAAGAACCTCTTTAACTCAGCTTTGAATGGACAATTCTTTGTCCAGTGATCCTCCTCGTCACATATTTGACATGGAAAATTTTGTTTCCCTTTCCCAGGAGGGTTCGAAGAATTCTTTCCAGGAGATGACTCACCCTGTTTCTTCTTCTTCCCTTTGTTTTGCTTCTTCTTGCTTCCTGGTTGATTGGTTTCTTTGCCTTTATCTGCTGATACGACATTTACTTCCGAAGCAAGAATTTCTTCTTTTGCATTTTGATCCGAATTCTTACGGGCTTTCTTAGACGAAGCCTTTATTGATTTCGCGTTTGCCGTGCCAATCACGCCATCACCGGCATGAGAGTCACTATTGGATTTTGGAGGAGGAGGAATTGAAAACTCCGGTCTAGGAGCGTCAGGTATTTTGTCGTAGAGCGTGCTGGACTGAGTATAAACTAAGTCCAGATACTATGCACGAGCGATAACTTGCTCCTCTGTTACGACTCCCCCCTTTGCCACATCTTCCGTTATAGCAGGAAGTAACGACTTTATAAACCATTCAGCTAACAGCTGATCGGGAACGTATGTTTTAACCATTCTACGATGATGACGCCACTCGTGTATATGATCTGATATATGAGTAGCAGTTGTCTGTTTAAAGTTGGTTAATATTTCTGTTCCCGTTTCATACCTTATCGGTAATTGAAAATGGGTTAAGAAAGTCGTGGCTAGGGAGCTAAAATTGTCGAACGAGGCTCTAGGTAATTCAATATACCATTTAGCCGCTGGACCTGTCAATGTCCTCTAAAAAAGGCGAAGCCTTATCGAATCGTCGTTCAGGGTGTTGGATGAACACCACAGATGAAAAGTCATCACGTGATTCGATGGGTCTTCACCTGGATTTCCATTGAATTTAGGAATGTCAGATGGAAGTTTGTGAGGAATCGCTGGCCACCAAGGGGCATAAGCAATCGGATCGTTGGTTAACCGGTGTAAATCTAGTAACTCTAAAGTTGCCACGAATGGTAACTATTGATTCAGGTTAGGCGAAGCATAACCAGGGTACGATGGAATCGCTTGAGCAGTGGGCCTTTGCATACCAGCATAATGTAATTGATGTTGGTATGACTGATACGGTTGGTGGACTTGACCACTGTAAAGTGGTTGGTTTTGACCGTTTTGGATATACGGTTGTCCACTGTTCGCAAAGATCTGCTGCTCAGAACCTTGGTACACCTGCTGGAATTGTGGTTGTTGGTATTGCACTAGCCACGGTTGTGAAGCCATGTTCTGTTGTGCTATGCTAACCGTTGGACCAAGGTGTGGGGTAATTGTACCCGTTTGGACCTGTGTCGCCCCACTAGTTGGCGATTATGGTTGTGACCCATGGTCAAGGGGCTGTTGCATTACAACCTGAGAAATCTGAGGTTGACATGCAACAGGCATCGCTTGAACTTGTGACCCTGTTACAATAGCCGGTGTGGTTGGGACGTTTGTCATAGGTACACACTGTTGCATAGAATATACAACCCTTGGTTGTTGAGGCAACATAGGTACCCAACCACTTGATGTAATTCCAGTATAACCTGAATACTGTTGCGAACTCCCGTATGGGTACCCTCCCGGAGGGGGTAATGAAAGGGCATACTGCCCCCCATACGGTAGCAATCCAGAACTCAAGGGGATTGATTGTCCTTGGGGACTGGATTTCCCAAATTGACCTCCAAATGGATCAATTTGGCGAGTCTCAACATAAGAGTTGCCGGATATTACTCCGGATGAACAAACTGGAACAGACCACACTGTCGAAATAGTCCCTTGGTGGACCCCTTCTAGCGGTTGAGAGCTAGTTGGGACAGATGGTATGCCGGCAAACATTGTTGGAGTGACGGCAGGGGCTTCTGCTATCGCTGTGTCGTTTGACACAGTCCTAGATGATGACGGTTGTTCAGAAATTTTAAGTCTATCCAATAGATTGCCTAGCGATTCTACAGGAACCTCCACTTGTGGTGGATTAACTTCTGATGAAGGAAATAGAGTGACCCCGACTCCAAAATGGGTTGGAGTACTTGCTTGCAGATCCTCTGCAATTTCCTCTATCGCAATCAAACCCGGTGGAAGAGGAAGACCGTCAGGTCCGTAAAATATTTTTGGTGCCGAAGAATGGGTTGTTTCGACAGCGACAGTTGTTTGAGGAACAAAACTCTCTGGACCGGTTACAGATGGAACTGGTTCAGTTACACAAGTATTTACCCCAGACTAGGATCAGTATTACTGTCCTTCTGTGGCTGTTGAACTTCTTCTATAGAGGCAGGGTTTCCAGAAATGTTTGGAGTAACCGGAATCTCAGATGTAGTTGGAACACTAGTTCTAACTTTTATAGGAGATTTTGAACCGGTTAAACGAGTTCGCTTTGTCCGTACTGTTTTCGATTCTGGAGACAAAGACGGTTGACTCGTAAGCCTCCGCGAACGACGGGGTTTCAATTGACTTTCTTCCACGATTGCGGATTACTCGATCAACCAAAATATGAAAAGAGGAAATTTGTGTTTCCGAACTGAATGAATTTTATTAGACGCTTTTAGACACAACTTGCTTTTTCAGTTTTAAAGAGTCGAGAAAAAGCTAAAGATGACTCTAGTCTCCTTCGATGTTTTAACGAGCCCGAAGTGACAAATGCTCAGATGGACTTTTTCTGTTATAGAGTCTGAAAAAGGCCAAAAGAAACTGCTTTGGAGATCTAGGCAGAGGGTGTGCCAAACTTTTCGCAAAACCACAGAATACGTTTTACGGTACAGGTGGTCGATCTTCGTGAATGCTGTGTTCACTGCATTGCGATCAGTAGGGCGGCCGACACGGCTTCCTAAGGATAAAAGATATATGCCTATAGGGGTCTCCCAATATATACGCGACGGTACGTGGGAGCACAAATCCGTATTAGCGTCACCGACTCTCAGGAGGAATCACCCACCTTCTTCGAGATCGACAGTCACTATGTTTAACGATGCCGGAACACGTCTCTAGCCTAGACCTCTATATTGTGCGTTATGTTACAAAGCGTTGTTAGGTTCATTCAGTTTATTTTAGGTTGATCTTTTTAAAGTTTGCCTTTCAAGGTTCACCACGAGATGTATGATACAACTTCCTAAATGCAGTCTAAGATGATAAGCAAGCTTTATAATCTTTCAACTTTGAAAATCCTAGCTACTAAGGGAAAAGAGAGTGACTATCTTTTCTCAAAGAGAAATCAGCACACTCTAATGCACTTTCCCTAAATCCAACATGCAAACTTATCAAATGCAAAATGCACAATGCAGGTGTTTGTTTTCACTTTCTTAGTATAAATGCCTACAAAGAAAGCTTTTTGCACAACTTTGAATTTGCTTTTACAATGATCAAAATAAACAAGTTCACTTTCTTTGAAATCAACAAGGGTAGAAGAGATTACAATCACTTTGCGATTTTCGAAATAAAGACTCGTTTTGATACTTTGAAAAGAACAAATTCAAACCAATAAGCAAAAGTAAAACTATAATCAATATGAACAAACAGCCAATGAACTCTCTTCTAAGATCACTCTCAATCAGATCTGAATCAAAGGCTACAGAAAGACTACTTTACTCATGCAGAGGAAGACTGTAAATGACGCCACAAACACATAAAAACATTCACAATCTTTTTGTACAAAAATTGGGGCGGAATTCAGGCAAAGAAAAGGGTTATCAGATTAGTACCTACTTGGTTAAAGGCTGCAAAAACAGAGATCAAAACAGGGCAAAAAGGACAAAGAACCCCAGCTGCACAAGGCCACACTGGTTCAGCGCAGGTACAACACTGTCAGTTTGACATTCAGCGCAGGTAGCCCCTTCGGGACCTGCGTTGAAATGCAGACTGCCTTCACAGTGCCTGCGCTGAAGAGAGAAACTCTCGTTTCTCTGGGTTTCTGGGTCACAAAATGCTCAAAAATACACTGTTTCAGGCCAAATCAAAAACACAAGCAAGGTATAAATAGAGGGATGCTTTGATAGGGTACTAAAGACTATCACAAGGATCAATCAAATCGTTTGTGGATCTAGTTTAGATCATAGACAAGTCCAACATACTGGATCAAAGCAGCAACTTTTACTTTGCATCCGGGAAAGACGCAGTTCAAGAATTGTTGTCAAGTCTATGAGGTAAACAAATGACGGAAACACAAATGAAATGAATAAACAAGCTCTTCCCCAGCGGAGTCGCCAATTTGTTGTGGGGAAAAATGCCTATTTAGGACGATCCTATCCACCTAAGGTGTGACAGCGCCTTAGCAATAAAAGAATATAGCTATCATGATTTCTTCCTTTATGAAATATGAAAGAGAGGAGATCAACAGACTTACCGTTGTCTTCCGGTTGTCCCTCGAACTAGATCCTCTTCTCTTTGTGTGTCCACAGCTACTTGCCTCCTCGCTTGATCAAGAGAACAACTACATGAATCCCACGAGATCACAAGAGAATAGCTACTTGTGACAAGAGAACAGCTACTTGCAACAAGAGAAGAACACAATACAAAGGCAAATACACATATTCATAAATGATTCAGGATTAGAAGTAAATCAAATATACCAATGCAATCATACAAAATACACCAGCATATAGGAAAGAATCAAGATAGCTTTATTGAAAGTAACAGGGTTCAGGAAGTGATACAACCCATAGGGCTCCAATCCAGCATCTCCTTCCCAGCAGAATGGAATTCCTTCTTCAGCTCCCTTCAAAGCATAATACACCCAATGTTTCTAGCCACAAACCAACAGCGATTCTTTACAAATACTAAATTCCAGCCCCCTCAGACCTCATGAGAGAGATCTATATATAGGAGTTTTGGAGAGAGAATGAGTCAGCTTGAGGCTGGTATGAAGCTGACTAGTGTCCTCTCCCACTTCAGTTCTTGAGTCCACTTGGAGGTTCTTGCTTCCACTTGGAGATTTGGAACCTCTTACTCATCACCAGTCGAATTCCCTGATCCAAGTGTCATTTTGGAAGCTTCCTGGGCATTGACACCTTGAGGAATGACTCTGCCACTTGTCCAAACTCGCTCAGCGCAGGTAGCCTTCTTTGCAGTTGACATTCAACGCAGGTAGATAGTGGAGCAGTTGACATTCAGCGCAGATGCTCAGTGGAGCAGTTGACATGATCCAGAATTGCCTTGTTTTTTAGTGTTTTCAGGTGGAGAACTTTTGTGAATTTCTGTGGTTACTTGGCCTTGTTCCTCTAGGGGTAGGAACAACATGTTTAGGGACTTTGGATCCCTTCATTATTGACATTTCATGCTCAGTGATGCCAGGCACAAAAATGTCTATAACAGACTCCTCGGAGCAAAACCAGCTTCAGAGATTTGGGGTCAAGTGTGCACCTGGCCCTTTTATAACTAAGTTGGAACCTTTCTTCATAGTCTTCTAAAGATTCATCACTTCCCATAGTCATTCGAAAGATTTCTCCCTTCATTTCCTTTGACCTACAGTAGTCCCAGTATTTGTTGTTAAAGGCTTGCTACATTTGAGCCCAAGTTGTGATACTGTTTCCAGGTAACGCCTTGAACTAGCATAGTGCCACATCCTTGAGGGTAGAGGGAAAGAGTTTCAACTTTTGCTCGTCTTCTGCATAGTCATAAGTTCGACAAAAGACAGAAAACTCAAACAAGAAGGTATCAGGGTCTTCAGTGGTCAATCCATGGAAGTGAGGTAATGCTAAGGGACTGACGTTTTTCATTTTTGTGTCCTCATTTGTCTCTCAAATGGGAAAGGAACCTTCTATTCTCTCCTCATTCCTTATACCATTCCTGTGTTTAGCCATGGTCTCAAGAGGAATGTTTTCTTGAATTGAAATTGCTGAATTGAAATGCTAATTTATGCTTGAGGAATTGAAATTGCAGAATGGAAATGCTAATCTGCGCTTGCAGAATGGAAATGCTAAACTACGCTTGCAGAATTGAAATGCTAATCTACACTTGAAGAATTGAAATTCTAGTCTAGGAAATTAGGAAATGTCTAATCTACTTTTGCAGAAATGAAATTACAGAATGAAAATGAAACAACTACTCTACTCTTTCTAAAATAAACTACTTAGTAGAAGGTTGTATTAGAAAATAGAAGAAAAGAAGCAATCAAAAATACTCTGACACTCCCAGCAATGGCGCCAAAAATATGGTGGGTTATAGTATTGCAGCAATGATGCTGCAACTCCTGCGACTCCCTTCTTTACTTTTATCAATCCGGTAGTTCGTAACAAACTTGGAAGCGACGGTGCTGTATGCACAAGTACTAGCTCTTACCACAGGCTGTCACTTGATCAACTGGCACAAGTCCACTAGGAGCTTAAGACAACTTCTATGAGCTCTTAGAAGAAGCTTTTAACTGTGATGGATGAAAGCTAACTCAAAGGAGGCTAATCTACTTGCAGAAAGAAGCTGAAGGCTGAAAGGAAATGCAAACCCTAGCAAACCCTAGTTTTACCGACTAACCCTACTGATGCAAGAAAAGAGATGAAATTTGCGGAAATGGATGCCATCGACTCTTGGAAAGGTGAAATGCATGTGACTAAGCTACTTCTGAAGTAAAATATGAAAAATACATCTTTTTGTATTTTTGAGTAATTGTGCAGAATTATTATGCATGTGCTTTAACTATGCTTAACTGTGCATGGGTTTATTGGCGAAAGGAAATGGATTGGGTGGTTGAAGGAGGTTGGGAAGGTGAGAAGAGAGCCTAAGGGGTCCCTAGCACCCTTCTAGAGAGTTTTATAGTGATCATATCTCGAGAAACTACTCACATGATCTTCTACAGGAAGCCTACAGGGGTTTTACAGGATGAGCCGAGAGAGGATTTATGAGGGTTGACAGAGGAAAAAAATGTGGGAAAGTGGAAATGGAGGATGGATGAGGCTATGAGGAGGTCTAGGACTTGGTAAATGAGGCTAAGGAGTGATGAAGACAGTTGGATTTGTTCAAGGATGCAGGGAGCAATGTTGCACAAACATGAAGAAATTAGGTCAAACGGGCAAAATGTGGCAAATGAAGGGAAGGAATCTAGAATTTTGGGTTGGAGTAGGTTTTGTGAGGAAGGAAGGATAGGCAGAGATGGATTACAGGTGATATGCACACTATCTCTCAAAACTAATCAAAGAAAGACTAAAAAATCATATATCTATCTACTTTGACCTAATCTGACCTAAAAACCAGAATCATGATGAACAACAAGATATGCACAGGAAATCATGCAAGAGAACTATGGAAACCTAAGCAAGAACATATCTAAATATGCAAGCACAAATGGTATCAACTTTTTCAACTAAAAATCTAACACTTGCAATTGCATTGAAAGGCAAAACAATGTTTTTGTGGCAGCAAGTACGCCTTGGTCTCAACTCATGGTTCCAAGGAGGGATAGGTGAGATCAAGCGTTGCTCGATGGCCATTTTTTAAGATATTTTCTGTATTCAAATTGTCAAATCAACCTAAAGCATGAAAATCTATTTTAATCATCAACAACAACCTAAGCAACAAAGAAAGATCTTAACCTAATTAGCAGAAATTATTCTATGAATGCAAAGAAAACACATAATAGTACACAAAGGAGGTACTGGCACTTGGGTTGTGCCCAACCCCAAGAGCTATAGCCTCCTAAGAAAAGCTCAGAGATGGTGCAAAGTGAAATTTATCTCCATTACTCAAAAAATAACCATGTCACAGAAATGTTTACAGCAAAAGCTCGAAAATGAGATGAAAGGCAGAGCAGCACCAAAGTGTGAAAAAAAACTATTCAAGAGCTAAACTACCAAGGCTTGAAGCCTTCCTACTTATGCACCATGAGGACCTCCGACAGCCCTCCTTAACTCGAGGGGCTTGGCTGCTCAAAACTACAAGTAATCAACCACTTCACAAAAGCTGCTCGGCTGCCCCTGGAAATCATCTTTGGTGGGCTACTGAACTCCGAGATGATGGTGGAGAACTTGAGGAAGAGGCCATTTAGTGCAGGAGACACCTTTCCTACTAATCCTCAGCCTTGTTCCCTCATATTTGGTTGTCAAATTGCTCATAAATGCTTGACCTTGGTCCAAAAGATGTCCAAAAATCTACAATAAGCATGTATTAGACTTCATGGTCAAGTGACTATCCTCATTCATTTAGTTAACATAAATATACTCAAAAGCATGCATAAACTATGAAGAATGGTGGATTAACTAAAAATAATAGGAAAAATGAGCCCAATACGTTAACCATTTTTGGGGCTCATCATCGAACATAAGCGATCAATTGTTGTAATCAACCTACAAGACCAATACATGTAATCAACATATTCAAAAATGTAACCTAACATACAAGGATGTAAGTAGGCAAAAAAAAATCAACATGCAAGTGACATATTGTCCATATGCAACCAGTTACATACTCATGACAAATACATTTCATGAAATCAATATCAAATTATCCATAGCAACATTACTACAATCATATTCTATCATCAAGCGAATGCAACAAGCACATGAAATGCAAGTGTAAGACACACATATGCAATTGACATGCATGCATGACTAACGCACACCACCCATCTAGTTTGAGAGTTGAACCATGCTCTGGTACCACTTTGTAACACCCTCCTCCTGTGCCCACAAAAGTAACCATGCCAACCAGGGTGAACATGAGACGAGAGGCTATTATGATCAGATTCGACCTCCTATGTGACTTTAAGGAAGTGGAATCGACATGAACATCACACACAACCATCCAAAATCACCAAAAGAACCCTTGGGAGATAATTCAGCCACTCAGATAGTGTGTCCTTGGGTCCCACTGCTGTTCTAGATCTCTTAAGCCATAGTTTCTCTCATGATATGGGTAAGGGAGTGACCAAAAACTAAAATTCGCTCTCACATGCTTGCCTGCTAGCGACTAGAGACAAAAATTCCAGTTATGTGTCAGCAACCCTAGGATTTAAGTCAATTTTCTAGGCCTAGAGCCCAGGCCACTACTCAGAATGGAGTGATAGCTTGAAATAAGTAAAAATATAGGGAAACAATGATGCAAAAGTAATAAGTCGAACAAGACCTTGATCAGACCCCTACTAGCCATGCTAGGAGTTTCGTCAAACATATCATCAACATGTAACCTACAGGTGTAAACAAAAGAATTAAGTGTAAGGATCTCATACTTATATGAGAATCGCTATGAGCCATTGTTCCCTCATGTCATTTGCTGCATTATAATCTATTAGGCCATAGATACACTATCAATTCATTTACAAGTAAAAACGTGTTGAGAGCCATACATAACTGTTGTCATAAAATATACATATAGCCAACATAATAGGAACATAAATAACATAAAAATATCAGCCATAAAAATCCACATATACATCAATACATTTACACATGAAAATCAAGTGAATGGATTTCTCATTAATGAATGCAATGAACCAACTAGAGATGGGACTACCACGTTCCACCCAAACATAGATTGGTTGAGCCAAGTCTCTCTTAAGCCAATCATCGCCGTGTTATGAATGTGGGACTCATAGAACACAACAAAAACACCAATCAGCATGGATGCTACCAGAGTTCTCTGCCTACACTGTGAGGAATTTGAGTGTCACCTACTCTCTTAAGCTTTACCATGCATTCATAGTCTGCTTTAGGGATCCCTAGGCCCTACACGAAGGCACACTCTCTAGGCTTTAACCTACATCCCATCCCGAGACCACTAGGCCCAACAGAGAGAAAATCCACCTCTTGCCTTTACTGTATATCCTACCATTCATTAGCAAGGATTCCTAGGCCACCGAGGCACTCAATCTGGCTTTACTGCAACCCATAGTTTGGTTCAGGGATTACTAGGCTAGTGGATTCATGATCCTCAATTTGTTTTAGGGACCACTCAGACCATGTGTTTTTCAATTCATAGATCCAACCCACTCAGCTTCAAGTCCAATCCGACCATCCCACATAAACTGTATGAGAGAACACATCTCATCAAATCTATTAGGAAATGGCCAGGCGAGTGTGAAAATGTTGTCACACCTGGAAAAAACCATGCCATGGTATAAAAGAAACACATGCAATCCCATGCATACCAAATCTAGCAAGGAAAATAAACATGCAAGTTGATACTTGCATTGAAGCATGTTGTAGCTGCTTGATATTTGCTTTCTCTTGCCTTCTTTTCCTTTCTTTCTCCAATGCCAAAATTTCTCCTAGAAACTCTAAGTGTCCAAGAGTGAGAGAGAGAGAGAGAGAGGGGGGGAGAATAATGAGAGAGCTACAAAACTCAACTGACAAAAGGTTACCAACTAATCCTTAGAAGCCATTTTATGAATGAGGACTCTATTTTCTTCATTTTCCATTATTTTCCTTCATTTTCCTCCTCACATGCAACATGTGACCTTTCACCTCTTTTTTCTCCTAATTTCCACTATTTTCATAAATAATTGTGCCCAAAATACCATTTTTCCTTTCCAAAGCCTTAACCATTGCCTTTTCAAATTTCCTTAGCCATAAAAAACCAAACAAACACCCCCCAGGATGTCTTCCCCAATATTTAGCTTGGAATAAGTGTCCCATCAACCGTGGTTGTTGTTTTTAACTTTTATTACATGGAAGTTTCACGAGAGTTGTTACATAATTCCTCCCTATCCATGTCCACAAAGTCAACCCATAGCACAAGTTTCTTGAGGTGGATTATGGCATCCATGACAATGATCTTGATGAGGCCATGATGGGCAATGCGCTGGTGCTTCCCTTCCCTCACTTTATTGCTCATTTCAATGATGGATTGCAAGAGGAAATGTGGAACTATGAGCCTATTTGGAATTGGTAACTTTGTCTGAACCTTAGCTGATAGAATAGGCTAAATTGATAGGCATGCACAATACTCAACATCCCCTCACAATATATGTACTTGAGGATGTCATAGGCTACTTCATCCCAAGGGTAAAGGAGGTTCTCTCTTATCACTCCATTTTTTCTTCAATAGGCTTCTCTATATGGAGGAAGATGTTTTTCTTGGCTGTGACATTTACTGTCTTATTCTCTTTGCCCCATCAAACTCCTAAGGGTATGATGGTCACTCTATTGGCGAGGTCTACATTTAGATGGATGGCAAGTCCCCTAACAATAATGGTAACATTGTCTTCCCCCTAAGAATTGAGGGCCATGGAAAACTAATGGGCTACCTAATCATCATACCCCTTTAATTTCTTAAAGAACCCCATGCATTGATGTGTTAGTAACATTTCTCTAACAGGAGGATGTTGATGGATTCTTTTATTATTTGAGGGCTCTCTTGATTTAAACCTACCCCCATGGCTTCTACTGCTCATTCCATGAATTATTTGAAGGGAATTGTTCAAAGTTTCTCTCTGAGTAATCTAGGGTGTAGGGGTAGAGATAGGGTGGCTAATGCTCCTTTTATGATAGAAGGAGAAAGATGATACCCTCTTACGTTAGTGAAAAAATTCCCTCTTCTCTTGCCTTTCCTTTTGATGTGAGAAAATGATTTTTTCAAAGAAATTGAATCTTCGAGAGTTTTCTACAAGATTCACGTAGCAAGCAAAATTCTTCATGGAATTATATGGAAGGTGAGGAGGGAGGATGCCACTTATCCTTTTTAGTATGACTCCTTAATGTTCACGGGGATTTGAGGAATATTCTCAATGTTTTGGGCTCCTTTTCTTCCATTAGTTCAATCTTGTAGCACCTCCTCTGCGTTTCTGTAGAAATTAAGGTGCTCTTATAGTAGTGGTATCCATTCCTATAGCACCTCCTATAGCACTTGCAAACATAGCCTGTAGTAGTTCAGTGGCACTCAAGGTAGACTCTGGTAGCATCTAGCTTGTCCTTCAATACCTTGATGGCCTCGCCACCTGTTTCTTGGGAATGAGAAATTGTGTAAGTCGAATCGAGACTTGTACCTTTATTCCCTTTTGTGGTAATGGGATTAGAGAGATTTGGTGACATGACCCTTGCGTGAATTTCCTCTTTTAGCTGTTGTCCTTGTTAGAGTAAGTCTTTGTAGCCTTCCACCAGTGATCAAACACGCTCTTACAAAGTGGTCTTAGGGTGTCAAAGTCAAATTTTGTCATTTCAGTGAGCTTTCAAGTAAAATTTGGTCACTAGGTATTAGGTCTAGGATTTTTTTCATTCCTTCCAAAGTTTTCCAAATATTGGTCCATGTCACCATTCGACTGAGTGTACCATCATTCAAAGAGTCTTCATCATTATTTCAAGTTCCAATGGGTCATTTTACACCTTGTTTGTGCTTCAGGTGTGCTTAGGTAAGACTCATTTCCCTCTCCTAGGGTTTTGAAGATAATTTTTCTTGGAGGGTCAAATCACCAATTAAAACTTGTATCCTAATGCTCATACACATTCCCTTATCCTTAATATACCTTCTTAAACACTTCCCATCATTGATATCCCTCAAATTCATCATTTTCCCACAAACCCTAGCCTATTACTATAATTTGACACTTTTCTAGGTTAGGCCTGTGTTTTGCCCTTTTGGACACCTTCCCCTCACTAAATCCTTGAAATTCCACTTTCCCCTACTTCCTAACATCCCTCCCTACTTCCCAAAATTCTCTCAAGAATTTATAATTCCCTCATCCCCTTCATTTTCCTTTATTTCTACAAATCCCCTTTTCCAAACATCAGGATATGTTTTATTCAAATGATGTTTCTGAGCAAGAAAATATGAATTTGACAAAAGTGAGAGAGGTTTTTGTCCATCATAGACTCCAAAAGAAAACCTCCTTCAGTTTTTACACAGGTCTCATGCTTTGGGATAAATGTCCAAACAATCCTTTGCCACAGGATAGTTGGTGCCCTTTTGGAGTGACTTTGGGAAAATCAAGATATCTCCTAGCTAGAGTAACCCAATGACTTGCTTGATGAGTCAAATGTTAACTATACATAAATAAATTTAAAATTCACTATCATGTTCTCCATTTATAGTTGAGAAAGACCTTCAAAAGTTGACTACAATAACAATCTGCATTTTGGCAGCATCATTCTGCACATTTTGACCAGTCTTGGGAGATTGCACTTTTGACAGGGAAAATAAACTCCAAATTGAAAAATTAAAGATGTTATGAAAATTAGACTCGGCAAGATTTCCAATGAGCTATCCCATTCCTAATTTGGACACCAAAAAGGCCTCCAAAATTGGCCTTTAAAAAGAGTTGCACCTTTAGCATTTCCAGTTTTCTTTAGGTAATTTTTGTATGAGTCTCTTGGTGAGGCACTGCGCACTTTTTTGGGGCATATTTTGGAGGAATGGCCACCACCATTGGATTCATAAGACCATTTACACTCAAGAAAACCATGTTTCCATATTTGAAAGTCAAAACTACTAGGTGGAAAAGGCAAAAAATCACCTAAAAATTACGTCTCTGCCTATTTTTTGAGCCAGGCATTGCGCGTTTGAGCACTCTTGGGAGATTTCATATTTGGAGGGGAAAATCAAGCTTAATTTGGAGACTAGGGGCATTTTTGGAAACTAGACAGGATAAGATTTCCAATGAGCTATCCTGAGCTAGATTTGGACACCAAGAAGGCAGTCAAAACTCACCCTGAAGATGGTGTTGCGCACTTCCTTCAGGCACTGCACGTTTGATACTGGAGCTGTGCACTTGATAGGTAGCCAAAATTTTCATTGTTTCTCTCAAAAAATACTTTTCACCTGTGGGATTTTGACTTTTCATTGATTTAATTCATAATGATGATGTAATTAAAGTGTTTTTTTGTTACCTAGGTTAGATACATCAAATGAATGGCCTAAGTGGCATGTAATGAATCAATTTGCTTCATATTAGGGATGATTCAATTTGACCACCCTAGTCTTTAGCTATTAGTTCAGTATTTTGTGCAACTATTCCTCCTCTCATGGATTCAACCCCTAAGGCTAGGATTAGTTGTTTTCAAGCCTATATCATGTATTTTCTCAGTCATTTTACTGGTTGGACTCAGTGTGGATGCTCAGAGCTATTTTTATGGGATCCCTGTGGTATGGAGTTCTAGTACAGTTTCCTCTTATGCGATTATATGTTTTATGTATGCCATCAATCATTTCGTTGCTTCTAGTTGAATGTTTTCAAGTTTGATAGGTAGAATCCATTGCATCAGTGCTCTACCTTGGGAAACCATTCACCATTTCATGTTTTCTGCAGTCCAAGAAGGATCCGTGATTGTCACATGCCATTCTTAGCTTCTCACCAGTCTAAATCATCTCACCCCATGAAGCCCAAGAGTGCTAAAGCCTATTCCTACCTTGCCCCATAGAACACCTTGCATTTCTGACCCAATTTCCCAGACCTAAACTGCCCAGCTTCTCCTGATCCGGAAAAGCTCCTACAAAATCCAATCAAAAATTTTGTGTTACTATACCTAGCCTAAAATACTTTACCTGATCCAGTCATCTTGATTGAGATCCTTACGGACAGAGCCATCTCCCAGCCTAGTAGGGTTAGCTACTTGGCTAAGCTTGGTTTGTGGTTACCCTGGCATTGCCTCCCTTTAGTCTGAGGTCAATCTAGGTGATAACATAGTGGTGACCATACTGGGGAACGTAGTTTTATTTTCCTCAACAAAATGTATCAAGTTCAGATCTGATTGTTGATGGTGAACAACAGTCAGATGCATGCGAAGGCTGAAATCATTCACCTGACAACTCTAGTGTCGAAAAATCCCAAGGTTCAGAATTTTTATGGCAACTCCACTCTTCAAGAACCAATAGCATGAAGAATTTCTTGGTGAATTCAATGTTATCAAAATGGATTATTTGGCTCGAAGGTATGCCCCATGAGCCGAGATCACATTCTAGGTTTCCCAAATAAAATTCCTAAGGTAGATTGGCAAAGGAATTTTCCTATGTTTAAAGATAATTATAGGAATGATGCTACCTTACATCTGGTTAGATTTCACATGCATACTCACAAGTTGAAGGTTGATTTTCCTGAATACTGCTTGATGAAGATATTCATGGCCACTCTGGAAGGTGAAGCTTGATCATGGCATGAAAGTTTTCCGCCTGCATGTATTTACTGTTTAAAGGATTTTCATACCATTGTTGAGTTACGAAATGGGTATGTATTTACTATTAATTTCATCACCTTTTTCCTCGTTTCTTATATTTTTCATATCTTAATGCGCTAATATATTGATGGATTATGATAAAAAATGGATGAACTACTCGCAGTTAAGATTTAGCCATAGTAACTAACTTTTACTCTTCTTTATGCAAAAAAATGAAGAAAGGAACAGTTGTTGTTCCCTAATGATGGAACAACATAAACCAACAAACAAAGGATGGAATGCGTCAGTTACAAATAGGGCTGAGGGCGAATCAGGAGGATCAATGTGAAATAAGAAAGGTGTCTGAAGATATAAATCAGTTTCGAATCCCTCAGGATCGGGAGATCCTGAGGGATCGCATTTATCTTTTACCCATTTCTAATTATAAAAGAAAATGATAGTAGTAAGAAGGGGGATCGATCTCTGTTATTTCCAATTGTAATTTCAATTTACAGACTCATGCTGTTGGAGAATGCGACCATATTGTAATGTTATTTAAGTTCCATGATTAATATATAACTAAAGTTGTTGTTTGTTCGTATTCTCTGAAGTAGATCAGCAGTGTTTGCTGTTGACTAAGGGCCCGACCTCTGTTGGATTAAACTGCTTCCTTGTGTTATATATTTCCGATTCTCGTAAGTTTGATTTGTTTGATAATTTTCATGTTTTCTATGAGTTAATCTTATTCGCTAATGAACTTTTTCTGGTATTGAAGTAGTACATTTCCTTTACATATTTTACAACACTGTCATTTGATTCGATTTATGCTTATTCCAGATTCAATTACTTAGATAGTGAATCATATTGATTTAATCAAATGTAAGCATTTGGTTACTTCTATCGAACTCTCAGGTTGATATCATTTCCATTTGGATTGCTTTATAGAGATTGAGTATGATTTAGATTGAATCAGCTAAGAAGAGATGAGTTATTGCTACTGTGCTCTCGGCTGATGCTATTGTTACTTGAATTGTTTATGTGAGATTTGATTATGGTTTCGGCATAGGTTTGAGTCCTGAATATTATATGTCACATTTCCTTTAATGATTGCAATTTGAGTCTATTAGATGTATCCATTTACTCTTGTATCAAAGGTCTATACTTCCTTTTAAGAAACATTACTCTCTAGATTCATAGCATGCACATATTGTGTACACTCTTAGAATAAAAGGACTTGCCCAGGTTGATGTTTAATGTGGTGTAATTAGGAGTTTTAGAAGACACCTGTTATCAACCAACATTTTGGCTCCGTTGCCAGGGAGAGTGTCACCATTTTACAAAGAGTGATGTATATCTAATAATTGTTGTTGGGAAAGAATTGGGTATTGAAAACGGAAGGTAAAGAACTTACGTAACAAGCAAGTAAAGTACTTGCTCCTCCACCCACTTTTCAGCACAATTACAGAAAAGTGAAGTAGGTGTTTGATGTTTGTCTATTGAGAGAGAACTGGGTATTAAAAATGGAAGGTAAGAACCTGCGTAAGGAGCATGTAAAATTCCTGCTCCCTCGCCCACTTTCCAGTAGAATTGCTAGGAACTTAAGGTAGAAATAAATATTTGAATTTTTGCATGAATGACTAAGAAGAAAAGACCAGAAAACAATACAATTCCACATCCTAAACCTGAAAAATCTAAGGGACCGGTGACCCTTGGACGATCAACTTTTATCGATGACATCTTAAGAAAAGCTGAATCTTAGCCATTAGTAGGTCCCTGAACCATTCCTTCCAGACAACCTACTGTCTCCCTTCGGGCCATAGGCTCACCATCTGTAGCCTATGTTGAGGTCCACAATAAAACTGATGGGATTGAGCAGATTTTTCAAGTCATTGAAAATTCATGACCAATTCCCTCAAAAGAAGGGAATTCTTGCAACATTCGTGAAGGAGGAGGAGAAACAGAGGAAACAGAGGAACCTAGATCCCCTCGGATAGTAATTGAACAAAAGACACCCAATGTCCCAGATCAAAGGAGTGTTTTTAGGATCATTCCTACCTCTTCTAGACAACCCAGGGGTAACTCTCTAGCTCCAGAAATCCTGGAAGGGTACTGGCATATCTATGATCAAATGGCCAATAATCCACAAGCACCCCAGACCTCTACATTATAGTATCCTATTGTTGACACAGCTGTCAACGCACCCATGAAAGCTATCCCTCTACAAAATATTCCCACCTTTCATGGACTCATGTCAGAAGATCCGAATGCGTTTTTTATTGAAGTTGATGTCCTATGTCGAGGTTATGATTACACCGACGATCCCCAGAAACTGAAGTTGTTTCCGTCCACGTTAAAGGGAGAAGCCCTGTGTTGGTTTATGGGACTAGGTGGGGGCACCATAAATGATTGGGACCAAATGAAAATTGCTTTCCTTAAAAAATATCAGGATTATTGCAGATCTAGGGAACTAAAAGATGATATATTCCAAATGGTAGAAAGACCTAGTGAAACTTTGGAAGAGTATGTGGAGCATTTCCAATATAACCTCCAAAGGTCTCCCTACGCAAATCTACCTCTGCCTGATAATGTGCTAAAAACCACACTGATTAAGGGGATGAAAGACCAATGGATAGAGACATTAAATATTATGGGTAAAGGTGATATCTATCAATAAGAATATGCTAACATTATTAATTTGTGTATCAGGTTCTCGAGGGGTAGTACAAGACTAAAACTAGCTGAATGCGACATGATCACCAGGGATAGTAAAATCTCTGGCGGAAGCATTACTCGTACTGAAATCAGAAACTTGCTGGAAGATTTCAAAACAGATATCCTAGGAACTTTGAAAACACAATTAAACATCATGCAAGCCAAGCAGAAGCAGGCTGAAGCATAACAGAACCTGGCGATTTTTTTCCCTCGATGCAAGAAGAAACATAGTCATAAAGAATGTCCACTGGATAAGGTATAGACCTGTGCCATTTGCACCAAAGAACATGCTATAGAAATGTTCCCATCACTCCTAGGATTAAAAGCGGTCTTCAAAGAGGTAGAGGAAGAAACAGAACTAGTCTACTTGTTAAATCAGCGTCGCCAATGGCAAGCATGAAAAATAGGTATGCCTACTGACCCATATTCATTCTTTCAACCCTCACAATATAATTCTCATCAATACACATGGGCTACATGGTAGAACCAACCACCTTTTCCTAGTTGGTTGCCACAAGCATTTTCTATGCCACCTTGGTCCAATCAATCAAGTCCAAACAATAGTTGGCCAAATTCCTCTTACTTTCCACCATTCTAGCAAACAACCCATATCCATCTCAATGGCCACCCTCCACTTCAGAAAACCAAGACTAGCAGTCAAACTGGAAAAAACCTATAAACCAGCCAGTAGGAAAAATCCCCCTGCCTTAACCTACGTTACCAACACCTTACACATTGCAACAGAATCCTCAACCTAACTTACGACCACAACTGCCAGCCCAACCCAACCCGAATCCCAATAATAGACCAGTCCAGTTGGTACAAATTATTGAAGGGCTGGATCCGGAAACTGAGTTGAGAGAGTGTAATGAACTCAAATTGAGGTCTGGACAGATAATTGAGTCAACGAGGATAAAAATATACAAATAAAAGAACCACTAGTTGTAGAACAAACACCTCAAATGGAGAATACAGTTAAACAGAAAAGCCATGATCAAACTATTACCACTTCTCCACCATTCCCACAAAGATTGATTATACCTCGCCCAATCGAATATCCCGATTTCGATCTCCTAGGAGAATTAAAAAATCTCTGTGTAAAAATACCCCTCCTCTAGGCTATTGAGGACATTCCAATCTATGAAAAAACCATTAAGGAATTGTCTACCAAAAAGCCTACGAGGAAAATAAAAACAACACCAATTGTCCACTGTTGCGTGTGGAGCATGATTGTTCAGAGGTCTTTGCTTCAGCTGGATGTATACCCCAGGAATTTTGTACACCCCTCCACGCGGGCGGGTGCGGGGGGGACTTTTCCCCCCCGTGTTATAGACATTTTTGTGCCTTACATCTCTAAGCATGAAATTTCCATAATCCAAGGGATCCAAAGTCCCTAAAAGTTTTGTTCCTGCCCCTAAAGGAACAAGGTCAACCAATGACAGCTTCTCCCAGAAGTTCTCCACCAAAAACTACTCAAAACTAGTCAAATCAGGATCAATTCAGAAGCTCCACTAGCTGCCTGCTTTGCAAAGCACCCAAATACACTGGCTAGGTGCGTTGCAACGCACTTGAATGCACTACCCAGGTGCGTTGAGCAGAAAATGACAAGTGGCAGAGTCATTCAACGAGGTGGAGAGACAATGGAAGCTTCCAGAATCTTCTCCAATGACACTTGCCTCACTGAATTCGACCAGTGATGAGTAAGAGGCTCTAAGTCTCCAAGTGGAAGCAAGAACTGACAGAGAGAAGCCACAAGTCAAAACATAAGCTGACTCATCCTCTCTGCTTACATCTATATATGGATCCCTCATCCCAGAGATCCAAAGGCTGGAATTTTGTACTTTGCAGAGAATTGCTGTTGGTTTGAGATTGAGATTAGTACATTGGGTGATTTATGCTTTGTTGGAGGTGAGGAAGGGATTCCTTTGCTGGGAGGTAGATGCTGGATCGGGACTCACTTGGTTGTATCTCCTCTTGGACTTTCTTATCATATCAATAAAACTATTTGAGTTTCTTCTACATGCTTGTATATCAGTGATGTTTTGTTATATTTACATGTTTAGCTTAATCTGATCCTGAGCTTTTTATGAATGTAAATCTATATCTTCGTGTAGTTTCTCTCTTCTGTGATCTTGCAGGAATTTAGTGAAGCTGGGCCAGTAAGGGAGCAGGCAGCGGGAAGCGAACAAAGGGAAGAGCGATTGGATCAACAAACTAGTGAAAGACACAGGTTAGTTACATCCTTCCTCTTCATTTACATTTCATAAAGAAGAATACTCAAGCAGTTTTCCTTGTTTTTTGCTAAGGCACTGTCACACCTTAGAGTGGGATAGGGGCGTTCTGAATAGATACTTTTCCCAACAGGTAAATGCCATATCGACAGATAAGGGCAAAGAAACCAAACAACTAGGAAGCAAGAAGAGGCAAGGCAAAGGGAAGAAGAAGAAACAGGATGAGTCATCTCCTGAAAAATCTTCTTCAAACCCTCCTGGAAATAGGAAACCCCCTTCAGGGTGTCAAATATGTGATGAGGATCATTGGACAAAAGAATTTCCATACAAAGCTGAGCTTAAGAAATTCTTTAAAAGTTCGAAAACCTCAGCTGTGTTAACTGATCCGTTTCCAAATCCAGGAACAAATCTGGTTGATAGTGGAAATGCTTCCCCGTCTCAAGTGCTAATGTTGTTGATTTCAAAATAGAAAAATGATGCTTTGATTTCGACAAGGAACAAAGCTTACGGGAATCCGCAGCTGTCGAACGACAAGGATAAAGATCAACCAAGTAGTTCGACAACAACTTCGACAGAAGTTGTACCTCCCATCATTCCTGAATTAACAATAAAACTGCCAAAGGGAGTAGTACACAAGTCGACATTTAATCCTCGCGCTAGAGCAGCGCAACATTATAACATAGTGGAAGATTTGGCCCAATCGCCATCCGCTATGTCGACTCTTGAGGTGCTACAAAATTACCCATCCCAAAGGCAGGCTTTGTTATCAGCCATTGGTGGGGTTGATCCTAAGGATTCCAATCTTGTATCCTTTGACCACAAAGGATACGATCCTCAGTTACCAGCCCAACTAGCTTTCCTTATTCAAGTGAAAACCCTCAACAAAACTGTTCATCGAACAATTATTGATGAGGGGGCATCTACATGTATTATGTCGATGAGTTGCTAGAAAACTTTAGGATCTCCAACCTTGTCGCGATCTTCGACGACATTAAAAGCATTCGACGGAAGGACATATACCCCATATGGTATTCTAAATAACTTGAAGGTTGAACTAGGGGGAAAAACAGTAGAAATAGATGTTGAAGTCATCGATGGAAATCTTGATTACAACATCCTACTAGGAAGACCGTGGATATATGCCATGGCAGCTGTTGTGTCGACCTATTTTAGAAAGATTGCGTTCCCCTTCCAACGAGGGATTACAATCGTCGATCAGCAAAACTTCCTCCCTAATGGTTCTCAAGTTACTGGAAACATTCCAATGATCCATGGAAGCAATCATTCGCTTCAAAATATTGGAGTAGGCCTCCTAAAAGACCCTGCCTTAATGGGTAATTTTGCCCTGCCGCCTCCGAGTAAGCTGGCGGAAGTGGCCACAGTGGAAACCTGCAATATGAAATCTTCTATATCTAATGGATTTGGAAGATTCCTAAACATTTTGTCAGCATGGATCATCGCCCTAATAGAAATATTGTAGAAATCAATTTTCTTGGCCTGGGGGCAAACCCAAATCAACGCTCATCAAGCGTTTGGATAGATAGGTCTAAAGAATATGGTACCCCTTCAGATCCTTGGTCGCAAGTGCATGTCTGTTGTTGGGAAAAGTAAAGATTCAGAATGCCCCTATCCCACTCTAAGGTGTGATAGTGCCTTAGCAACAAACAAGGAAAACTAATTGAGTATTCTTCTTTATGGAATGTAAATGAGGAGAAAGGATGTAACTAACCTGTGTCTTCCACTAGTTTGTCGATCCAATCGCTCCTCTCTTCAGTGGCTCCCAGCTCCTTTCTCCTTCACCAGCCCAGCTTCACCGAATTCCTGCAAGATCACAAGAGAGAGAAACTACACGAAGATACAGATATACATTCATAAAAAGCTCAAGATCAGATTAAGCTAAACATGCAAATATAACCAAACATCATTGATACGATGCATGTAGGAGAAACTCAAATAGTTTATTGATAGAATAAGAAAGTCCAAGAGGAGATACAACCAAGTGAGTTTCGATCCAACATCTACCTCCCAGTAAAGTAATCCCTTCCTCTCCTCCAACAAAGCATAAATCACCCAATGTACTAATCTCAATCTCAAACCAACAACAATTCTCTGCAAAGTACAAAATTCCAGCCTCCTGGATCTCTGGGTGAGAGACCCATATATAGATGTAAGCAGAGAGGATGAGTCAGCTTATGTTTTGACTTGTGGCTTCTCTCTGTCAGTTCTTGCTTCCACTTGGAGGTTGAGAGCCTCTTACTCATCACTAGTCGAATTCATTGAGGCAAGTGTCACTGGAGAAGATTCTGGAATCTTCCATGGTCTTTCCACCTCGTTGAATGAGCTTGCCATTTGTCATTTCCCGCTCAGCTCACCCTGGTAGTGAATTTAGGTGCGTTGCAACGCACCTAGCTAGTGTATTGGGGTGCATTGCAATGCGGGCAGCTAGTAGAGCATCTGAATTGATCCTGAATTGACTGTTTTTGAGTGGTTTTTGGTGGAGAACTTCTGGGAGAAGCTGTCATTGGTTGACCTTGTTCCTTTAGGGGCAGGAACAACTCTTTTAGGGACTTTGGATCCCTTGGATTATGGACATTTCATGCTCAATGCTGTAAGGCACAAAAATTTCTATAACAGTTGCCCCCTAAAGTATGAGGCCGTTTATCGGGTGAAATGCTTTATTAGGAGGATCCGAAGTTCTTTCGATGCTAGGAGGAGACCTGTAATAAGATATAATACAATACATTATTTTTCATACTGTTTTCATGATCTAGCTGAGGCGGGCATTCCCATGCTCAGCTTTATAAATTCATTTTATGTACATAGGACAGACAATCGTCTGATGGTAGACTGATGATTGTGATGAAATCATCATCCTTTTGGTAGGATGATCATCTGTTCTGCAATGTTGTACATGTCAATGTCTTTATTTTTCCTGAATATATATCGCAGCCCGGATGGATGAAACTAGATCTGGGGTCTTCAATCTCGTCCAATCTTCACTCTAAGTACAAGTCGATCCATGTGAGAAATGTTTTGAAGTCGAACATGGAAAGACATCGCTTGATTACCAATCGATGATGTAAACTGTTAACAAGCGCGAGAGGAATCATCGATAATGATAATGACCCTCAAGGTACTGCAGTACAATTCACGTGGTGTGAATAAAGGACTTGGCGTCGAACACCACGCAAAATCTTTCGGTCAAAGGTCATTGATGTATACCTGTCGCCGGAAGTGAGAAACTTGCCATTGAGGCATGCAAGCTTCAAAGTACTGAAGGGGGTGTTCCTAGATCAACTTCCTGGATAATGAGCTGATGTCGACAAGAAGCGATCCGTCAAAGGAGGGCCTTAATGTATCCCATATCAGTGACACGGAATGGAGCAAATGATTTTGATGGAGGTGAAAATGATATGATGATATATGGTTCAGGGTGGCAGTCATGAAGGAATGAAGGATAATGTATGGTAGTGGATGGGACACGGTTGACTTCTCTGGATGACTTCTCTTGAACATATCGGCGACACTTGTGTGATGGATCGGTAGCATTTACCCCAAAGGTGGATGGTATGGCGAGTCCATGGTGATGTGACCGGTGAATGAAACAACCCAACCCGACTCAGGCACAGAGCGGAAGTGTCATGTTCAAGAGCGACTTGCTACCAATAAAAGTTCTTTGAGTTTCTTCCCAATATTTCCCCAGTCATTGCTAACCAGTACCTCTTTATTTTTGTCAAGCTTGAGGAGGATAACATATGCTTGTTCTATAATTTGCCCTTCGGGCAAACCCATCGCTATGTTTTAACGAGCCTAGCGATAGTGAAACTCGTTCTCGTCTAAAGACAAGTTTGTCACTATTAATGTTTTTAATGAGTCTAACGACAAAGATAACTCGGTCCTTTTCATTTTTAGAGAGTCTGAAAAGGTACGTAAAGTTAACTCCGAGAATCATTTTTCGTCATCTAATCCCTTAGGTCCGAAAAAGTATAAAACAATACAGAAGGGATGAATTTTCGATAGTTTTAACGAGCCGAACAAAACAAGCGCTCGATCTTTTTGTGCAATAATCCCTCAGGTCCAAAAAGATTAAAATCTAGAGGAGGGATAGCTCTTCCGGTCGCTTTAACGAGCTGGAAGGCAAAAACTCGGCAATCTTTTCATATTTTACGAGTCAAATGAAAAGAGCTTAAAGAAGACTCGTCTTTTGAGGAACAAGTGATAAAATGGCTAGCAGCTGATTCCAGGTAAGGGTTGGAATTTTCCAAGCACGCCAGTGTCACAAGGATGGCTAGTGAAATCACTCTTCGCAGCTGTTCCTCAAAATGGGTAAACAATCATATGGAGGTGAATGATCGGCCAATGGAAAAGTGGAGGTGACGGTGCAAACACGACCAAGGCTTTAATGGCTGATAATGTTACATTCACGGTGGTTATTTACCGAAGGATAGTTCATTTTTTAACGAGCTTAAACGCGGGTCGAAACACTTGCTCGATTTTATGTTTATTTTTTAAAGAGCATGAACTATACACTAAAACTGCTTGATAATCTAGTCATATGATAGGAATGTCTCATGTAAGATGCCATTTTTTATGGAGCTTGCACCTTACAAAGCTATGCCCCGCATCCTTTCTTTATGCAAGTTAGGAAACGACTAATCCAAAAAACAGATACATAATCGCTCTTTGCTTGCACTCCGAAAGGTTTGCATGCCCCCAGGTATAAAATAGAGTTTCAAGGTTACCCCTCAATTTGTAGGAAAAACATTTGTTTAACCGGGAGAGGCCTACCTCTTTCAGGTTACCAAAGATTGTCTCATTTGCGCAGCAAACAAAACATTTCTTCGGCGATGTCTACCGAGATAGACAAAGGTGAGTGACAACGAGCGCCAAACACATAACTTTGACAAAAGAATCTTATTCTAGAACAACCCCTCTTCCAATCACGGACGGGGTACGGACTAGTCATATTCTCCCGCGGAAACCTACCTTATACCCAAAGTTTTCCTGCTGAAGCAGACCAGGACGCATGGCCCCTGGGTTCCAGTCATATCCCTCCGAATTACTCATGCTCATCGGGAGGACGGACCGTGGGTTGAGACATTTCTTGCGTGAAGAGACCATTTAGGGATGGTATATGACTATTTGCGATGCGTGATCCGGGAAATGAAAGCTGGTCCACGAGCTTGACCACTCTTCCTTCGTGCGGAAAACACATTACTCTAAAGAGTGAGGAGACGATGGCTCCCATGCAATATATATAGTCTCGTCCAAGGAGTAGGTTATAATCCAAGGGTCCTTGAACGACCATCACGTTCATTTGAACGGTCTTCCCTTTCAATGTTATGGGCACATTGGGGAGGATCCCTAAAGGTCGACTGGTTCCTTTATCAAAGCCTGTTAGATTTCTCATTTCAGGCGAAAGCGCTGGCGAACCAAGTGCTTTCCAAGCAATAGAGGAAAGGATACTCACAGATGCCCCCTCATCAATGATGGTGCCAGCCATGACCATTCTGTATATTTGGACGATAATTCTGAATGGTATGCTTGCTGGCAAACGGGGTCTGCCTAGTTGGTTCCAGTCGAAGGAGACAACTAGGTTGCTTGGTGGTGGGACCGAGTAGACGGCCGGGTATCGCTCTGACGAACTTCCTTCCTGCGATAAAGGAATGGGGGGATTGCCCCTGTGCTCGTCGGAGTCTGTGTTGATGAAGAGAATTTGGATGGTGTCATCTTTATCCTCTTCAGTGACTGTATCATTCGAAGATAAATCCTCTGAAGGCAAGACCGGGTCAACTACCGCCTCGACCTTTTGACTTTCGTCGGGTATGGATTCAGCTGGTTCATCTTCAATGACCGGCGCTTCAGCTGACCACTTGAGCGGGCCAGCTGGATTTTCAACTAACGAAGGACTCGGCAAGAGTTTTTTATATCCAGGAGGGAGTCGTAACGGTGAAACCAGACGATCATCCAAGACTCTTTTAGCCTCGTCTGAGAAGGGACAACGGTGGATGGCGTGATTGCCTTCGCACAGTCTACAGGGAGATCTAGCTCTCCCTTTCTGTCCTGGGACTTCACTTTCGCTAGTTGACGGTGTGCTTTCAACATGGCTATCAGAGGTTGACGCCACTGGATTGTGCAAACGGGGAGACCAGTCCCTTAGTATCAGAGAGATGTAGGGACAATCTCTGTGAAAGTGGTCTCCCTTGCATATGACACATGGCGATTTAGGCCTAGTCAGTGTTGTGGGTGGATTTTTGTTAGACGACACTTGTTTGCCCCCAGTCGCTTTTGGCTCCTTCTTCTTCTTCTCTTTCTTCTTCTTTTCCTTCTTCTCCTTAGGAACTTGGTTTTTATCTTTACCAGTCCTGTCAAGCGAAGAGGAAGGAGGAGAGGAAGAATTAGAGGAAGTAGAAGGCTGGTGGGTAACTCTGGACTGGTCTAACTACTGATTCGACTGTTCAGGAATAGTGGTGTTCTGAACGACATTGGTTGAGAAGAGCCAGACCGGCAAGCCAATTGTCAGTCCTGGAAGCGACAATGTGGCCATATGGGGCGCACCAACATCTCCCCAAGAGGAGAAGGGACTAGGATTTCCACCAAGGGGAATTCCTTGGTTGGTGGGCTCCATTTTCTCAACCTAAAGATCAACGCAGGAAAAGGGGATGAATATTCCGTTTAAAATAAATTTTAACGACGCTTGGACACAACTTGCTTTTTCAATTTTAAAGAGTCGAGAAAAAGCAAAAGATGACTCTAGTCTCCTTCGATGTTTTAATGAGCCCGAAGTGACAAATGCTCGGATGGACTTTTTTCCGTTATAGAGTCTGAAAAATGCCAAAAGGAACTGCTCTGGAGATCTAGTTAGAGGGTGTGCCAAACTTTTCGCAAAACCGCAGAATACTTTTTAAGGTACGGGCGGTCAATCTTCCTGAATGCTGTGTTCAGTGCATTGCGATCAGTAGGGCGGCCGACACGACTTCCTATGGATAAAGGTTTTATGCCTATAGGGGTCTCCCAATATATACTCGACGGTACGTGGGAGCACAATCCGTACTGGCATTTATCGTCTCTCAGGAGGAATCACCCAACCATCAGTGAGGCGACCAGTGACCAGGTTTTACGACGCCGGAACACGTCTCTAGCCTAGACCTCTATGTTGTGCGTTAAGTTACAAAGCGTTGTTAAGTTCATTCAATTTATTTTAGGTTGATCTTTCCTAGAAGTTTTCCTTTTTGGATCACCACGAGATGTATGATACAATTCCTAAATGCAGTCTATAGATGATAAGCAAGCTTTTATATCTTTTCAACAATGAAAATCCTAGCTACAAGGGGAAAAGAAAGACACAATCTTTTCTCAAAGAGCATAGAGCACACTGTAAATGCACTTTTCCTAAATCAACATACAAACTGTCAAAATGCAAATGCACATATGCATGTATTTGTTTTCACTTTCTTAATATTGATGCCTAAAAAGAAAGTTGTTGTACAAATTTGAATTCGATTTCAAGTGAAAAACACAAACAAGCTTCTTTCGAAATCAAAAAGACAATTACGATACTTTATGATTTTGAAGTAAATACTTGTTTCGACACTAGAAATTCACAAATTCAAACCAAAAGACAAAATTAAAAGCGTAATCAACTGTGAACAGCAAACAAACTCACTCCTAAGATCAAAACGACACCTACGACAGGTCTAGATCTAAGGGCGACAGTATGACTAGTTTACTTTTGTAATGGGAAACTGCAAATGATGTAACAAATACACAAAAACAAATACAGTTTCTTTATACAACTGAGGTGGAATTAAGGCAAAGAAAAGGGGTTTCAGATAGGTACACACACTGATAACAGGCTGCAAAAACATAGATAAAACTGAGCACAAAGAAGCAGAGAACCACAGCTTCACAAGGCAAAGGCTGATCAGCGCACCCCCAGCACAGAGAAACTAAACTTCAGCGCAGGTAGCCCTCTCGGGACCTGTGTTGAAATGCAGAACCTCTTCACAGAGCCTGCGCTGAAGCAGAAATGAGAATTGTCTCTAGGTTCTGGGTCACGGTTTGTAGTTTAATCTACAGTTTTTGGCTAGATAAAAGCTATCAATTAGGTACAATTAGGAGGATGATTTAAAGGAGGACTAAGATCTATCACAAAGGGCTGTTAGAGCACTTGTGGATCAGATGTTCAGATCATAAACAGGTCCATTGAGTGGACTAGAGTGGCAGATCTCTACTTTGCATTTGTAAATGGCAAATGCAGTTCGATTCAGCACTCCTAAGTTTATGAGAAGAACAACAATAGAAACACAAATAAACTAACTAGATATGATCCCCAGCAGAGTCGCCAATTTGTTGTTGGGAAAAGTATCCATTCAGAATGCCCCTATCCCACTCTAAGGTGTTATAGTGCCTTAGCAACAAACAAGGAAAACTAATTGAGTATTCTTCTTTATGGAATGTAAATGAGGAGAAAGGATGTAACTAACCTGTGTCTTCCGCTAGTTTGTCGATCCAATCGCTCCTCTCTTCAATGGCTCCCAGCTCCTTGCTCCTTCACCGGCCCAGCTTCACCGAATTCCTGCAAGATCACAAGAGAGAGAAAGTACACGAAGATACAGATATACATTCATAAAAAGCTCAAGATCAGATTAAGCTAAACATGCAAATATAACCAAACATCATTGATACACTGCATGTAGGAGAAACTCAAATAGTTTATTGATAGAATAAGAAAGTCCAAGAGGAGATACAACCAAGTGAGTTCCGATCCAGCATCTACCTCCCAGCAAAGGAATCCCTTCCTCTCCTCCAACAAAGCATAAATCACCCAATGTACTAATCTCAATCTCAAACCAACAACAATTCTCTGCAAAGTACAAACTTCCAGCCTCCTGGATCTCTGGGTGAGAGACCCATATATAGATGTAAGTAGAGAGGATGAGTCAGCTTATGTTTTGACTTGTGGCTTCTCTCTGTCAGTTCTTGCTTCCACTTGGAGGTTGAGAGCCTCTTACTCATCACTAGTCGAATTCATTGAGGCAAGTGTCACTGGAGAAGATTCTGGAAGCTTCCATGTTCTTTCCACCTCATTGAATGAGCTTGCCATTTGTCATTTCCCGCTCAGCGCACCCTGGTAGTGCATTTAGGTGCGTTGCAACGCACCTAGCTAGTGTACTGGGGTGCATTGCAACGCAGGTAGCTAGTAGAGCATCTGAATTGATCCTGAATTGACTGTTTCTGAGTGGTTTTTGGTGGAGAACTTCTGGGAGAAGATGTCATTGGTTGACCTTGTTCCTTTAGGGGCAGGAACAAATCTTTTAGGGACTTTGGATCCCTTGGATTATGGACATTTCATGCTCAATGCTGTAAGGCACAAAAATGTCTATAACAATGTCACCGACAAAGGAATTGTCCAATCAATAGTAATTGACGGGGCACCATGGAATGATTCCCACCATCGTTCCCTTCTCCCGGATTGTGGAGAAGACACTCAAGATGACCTTTATCATCCTTCAGTGTTTTATTTTCTATCAAATGCTGTAAATACAATGGATTATGAGGATAGTTCTTTTACTGTGTCAACCTCAGTAAAAAATGAAACAAATCCCCTTTCCAAGTCTCAAAGGTAAACCTTCATTCCAACCACCGAGTTGAATGCAATGAAGCTTGGGGGGCATGCACCTCGATTTGAGTTATTATGTTGGGGGCATGCAAACTTATCACGAGCAGTGTTACTGCAGGGTTCAAGCTCGTTAAAAAATAAACCCGCATCGAGCAGTTTTAGCACATAGTTCATGCTCGTTAAAAAATAAACATAAGATCGAGCAAGTGTTTCAACCTGCGTTTAAGCTCGTTAAAAAATGAACTATCCTCCGGTAAATAACCATCGTGAATGTAACATTATCAGCCATTAAAGCCTTGGTCGTGTTTGCACCGTCACCTCCACTTTTCCATTGGCCGATCATTCACCTCCATTTGATTGTTTACCCATTTTGAGGAACAATTGCAAAGAGTGATTTCACTAGCCATCCTTGTGACACTGTCGTGATTGGAAAATTCCAACCCTTACCTGGAATCAACTGCTACTCGTTTTATCACTCGTTCCTCAAAAGACGAGTCTTCTTTAAGCTCTTTTCATCTGACTCGTAAAATATGAAAAGATTGCCGAGTTTTGGCCTTCCAGCTCGTAAAAGCGACCGGAAGTGCTATCCCTCCTCTAGATTTTAATCTTTTTGGACCTGAGGGATTATTGCACAAAAATATCGAGCACTTGTTTTGTTCCGCTCGTTAAAACTATCGAAATTTCATCCCTTCTGTATTGTTTTATACTTTTTCGGACTTAAGGGATTAGATGACGAAAAAGGAATTCCGGAGTTACCTTTACGTTCCTTTTCATACTCCCTAAAAAGGAAAAGGACCGAGTTATCTTTGTCGTTAAACTCGTTAAAAACATTAATAGCGACAAACTTGTTTTTAGACGAGAACGAGTTTCACTATCGCTAGGCTCGTTAAAACATAGCGATGGGTTTTCCCGAAGGGAAAATTATAGAACAAGCATATGTTATCCTCCTCAAGCTTGACAAAAATAAAGAGGTACTGGTCAGCAATGACTGGGGAAAAATTGGGAAGAAACTCAAAGAATCTTTATTGGTAGCAAGTCGCTCTTGAACATGACACTTCCACTCCGTGCCTAAGTCGGGTTAGGTTGTTTCATTCACCGGTCACATCACCATGGTCCCGCCATACCATCCACCTTTGGGGTAAATGCTACCAATCCATCATATAAGTGTCGCCGATATGTTCAAGAGAAGTCATCCAGAGAAGTCACCCGTGTCCCATCCACTACCATACATTATACTTCATTCTTTCATGACCGCCACCTGAACCATATATCATCATATCGTTTTCACCTCCATCAAAATCATTTGCTCCGTTCCGTGTCATTGATGTGGGATTCATTAAGGCCCTCCTTTGACGGATTTCTTCTTGTCGACATCAACTCATTATCCAAGAAGTTGATCTAGGAACACCCCCTTCAGTACTTTGAAGCTTGCATGCCTCAATGGCAAGTTTCTCACTTCCGGCGACAGGTATACATCAATGACCTTCGACCGAAAGATTTTGCGTGGTGTTCGATGCCAAGTCCTTTATTCAAACCACTTGAATTGTACTGCAGTACCTTGAGGGTCATTATCATTATCGGTGATTCCTCTTGCACTTGTTAACAGTTTACATCATTGACTGGTAATCAAGCGATGTCTTTCCATGTTCGACTTCAAAACATTTCTCACATGGATCGACTTGTACTTAGAGTGAAGATCGGACGAGATTGAAGACCCCAGATCTAGTTTCATCCATCCGGGCTGCGATATATATTCAGGAAAAATAAAGACATTGACATGTACAACATTGCAGAACAGATAATCATCCTACCAAAAGGATGATGATTTCATCAGAATCATCAGTCTACCATCAGACGATTGTCTATCCTATGTACATAAAAATGAATTTATAAAGCTGAGCATGGGAATGCCCGCCTCAGCCAGATCATGAAAACAGTATGAAAAATAATGTATTGTATTGTATCTTATTACAGGTCTCCTCCCAGCATTGAAAGAACTTCGGATCCTCCTAATAAAGCATTTCACCCGATAAACGGCCTCATACTTTAGGGGGCAACTGTTATAGACATTTTTGTGCCTTACAGCTCTAAGCATGAAATGTCCATAATCCAAGGGATCCAAAGTCCCTAAAAGTGTTGTTCCTGCCCCTAAAGGAACAAGGTCAACCAATGACAGCTTCTCCCAGAAGTTCTCCACCAAAAACTACTCAGAACTAGTCAAATCAGGATCAATTCAGAAGCTCCACTAGCTGCCTGCGTTGCAAAGCACCCAAATACACTGGATAGGTGTGTTGCAACGCACTTGAATGCACTACCTAGGTGCGTTGAGCGGAAAATGACAAGTGGCAGAGTCATTCAACGAGGTGGAGAGACAATGGAAGCTTCCAGAATCTTCTCCAATGACACTTGCCTCACTGAATTCGACCAGTGATGAGTAAGAGGCTCTCAGTCTCCAAGTGGAAGCAAGAATTGACAGAGAGAAGCCACAAGTCAAAACATAAGCTGACTCATCCTCTCTGCTTACATCTATATATGGATCCCTCATCCCAGAGATCCAGAGGCTGGAATTTTGTACTTTGCAGAGAATTGTTGTTGGTTTGAGATTGAGATTAGTACATTGGGTGATTTATGCTTTGTTGGAGGTGAGGAAGGGATTCCTTTGCTGGGAGGTAGATGTTGGATCGGGACTCACTTGGTTGTATCTCCTCTTGGACTTTCTTATCATATCAATAAAACTATTTGAGTTTCTTCTACATGCTTGTATATCAGTGATGTTTTGTTATATTTGCATGTTTAGCTTAATCTGATCCTGAGCTTTTTATGAATGTAAATCTATATCTTCGTGTAGTTTTTCTCTTCTGTGATCTTGCAGGAATTTAGTGAAGCTGGACCAGTAAGGGAGCAGGCAGCGGGAAGCGAACAAAGGGAAGAGTGATTGGATCAACAAACTAGCGAAAGACACAGGTTAGTTACATCCTTCCTCTTCATTTACATTTCATAAAGAAGAATACTCAAGCAGTTTTCCTTGTTTGTTGCTAAGGCACTGTCACACCTTAGAGTGGGATAGGGGCATTCTGAATAGATACTTTTCGCAACAACACCCCGCGGGGGTCTGGGGGGGGGGGGGGGGCGATCCCCCATGGCTGGGGGGTCCGGGGGCCAGCGTCCCCCGGCGGGGGCTCGGGGGCAGCGCCCCCGAAGCTAAAAACAAATGTAAAATTGCCTAGTAAAAGTATAGTAATTTCTAGTCAATCTAGGTCGTTCGTTAGGCAGATGATCTGATGGTAGAACTTATGTTTAGTTTAGGATTTTTTGCCCTAGAAGGCAACCCCTCTCTTTGTATGAGGGTATTGTATTGGAGGCTGAGATATAGATGTGTATTCTCTGAGCGAGAAACAGAGAGGTGAGACTGTGAGAGAAAACAGAGGATATTACAGCGGATTTGTTGTAGGTTGTGTCTCTTCATTTTGTTGGATAATAGAAAGGAAGGACTGGCTGTTTGGGGTGGACGTAGCCCAAACTGGGTGAACCACGTATATCTGTGTCTCTCTTGTTTTGTGTGTTTTTAGTGTTTACATTTCTGCAATATTTTATGTGTTCCATTGCTCCATAATATATAATTTTCTAACATCCACGTAGTCAGAACTTTGTCTGATTTATTATCAGGTAGAGAAACACTGGTGAAATATGAGGACCCAAGAAAGCCTATAATCACAGTACAAATAAATGTATGTTCCTTTCCCAATGAATTAGTCGATCTAGGGGCACCATTACTATTTTCACAACAACAACTTGCCAAAGACTTGGCATCACAGCCTTAGATCCAACTACGACCTTGTTGGAACTTGCTGACCAATCAGTTGTCAAACTAGAAGGGACATTACAGGATGTAATGGTGTCTGTAGATTCTTGGGAATACCCACCAGATTTCTTGATTATTAATCCTAGACATTGGCTAGATGGACATCCTCTAATACTAGGAAGACCTTGGCTAGCGACTGTAGATGCTTATATAAGTTGTCGAACAGGCAGTATGACTATAGCAAGATGAAGAAATGTGAAGAATATAGCTTTATATCCTCGAGTTCAGCCAAGCCTAACTATAATAAAATCTAGGAAACAACCTGTAACATATTTAACTGAAAATATTCGATCACCACTAATTGTAGCAGATGCTATTGAATTTAAGAATCAAATAGAAGATGACATTATTAACACTTACATTAACCACCCAACTGCCGTATCTAATCTAAAATGTCACATGATTGAAGTAGCCCTGGATAACGAAATTGAAAAAGATCCTTTGAAAGATATCAATGACCAAAAAATACCAACAACAACTGTTTATAATAGCAAACCCATTTAAATTGAGCCAGGGAAGTCCTAAACATTAAGAAAAACCTAAATGATGACTAGCAGTAGAGGCTTATTCAACTCCTTAGAAAATATAAAGAAGCTTTCGCTTGGGATTACCCAGATATGAAAGGGATTGACCCCAAATTATGTATGCACCACATCTATACTAAGAAAGATGTGAGACCCATTCGACAACCTCAACGAATATTAAACCCTCACCTAAAGGATGTTGTTAAAGATGAACTACATAAACTGTTAGATGTAAATTTCATCTATCCTATATTTGATAGCAAATGGGTTTCTCCATTAGTTGTGGTTCCTAAAAAGAATGGGAAGTGGCGTATATGTGTCGACTATAGAGAGCTTAATAAAGCAACGCAAAAATATCATTTACCCCTCCCATTCATCGACCAGGTTCTAGACACATTGGTAGGTAAAAAATTCTTCTCTTTCTTAGACGGCTTCAGTGGCTACAATCAAATCCAAATTGCCCCTAAAGACCAAGATAAGACTACCTCCACTTGCCCTTGGGGGATGTTTGCTTACAGGGTATTACCTTCGAGTTTTGCAATTCACCTGCCACATTATAGAGAGCCATACTCAGCATTTTTTCAGACTTGATAAACGAGGGACTCGAGGTGTACATGGACGATTTTACACCCTATGGAGATGACTTCGAACTAGCATTACAGATGCTAGAGAAAGTCCTGCAAAGATGCATTGCTACCAGGCTCTGCTTAAGCCATGAGAAATGCCACATGATGATGACCGAGGGCCTCATCCTAGGTCATTACATCTCCACAGCTGGAATTCATGTAGATCCAACAAAAATTCAGATAATCCTCTTAATACCTACTCCCTGCACTCAAAATGAGCTACAAAGTTTTTTGGGATTTTCTGGATATTATCAAAGATTTATAAAGAACTTCTCCCAATTTTTTTCACCATTATATGATTTGACATGAAATATCGATTTTATATGGACTGACAAATTTGAAATTGCCTTTGAAGAGTTAAAATGGCTAGTATCAATAGCCCCAGTTTACAGGGCCCAAACTGGGATTTACCATTTCAAATTTCATCCGATGCATCAGATAGGGCCATTGGAGCAGTTCTCAGCCAAGAGGAAGATAAGAAACCTTATGCAATACTACATCAGCGAAAATTTAACTCCTGCTGAGTTGAATTACACCGTGACCGAGAAAGAGTTTCTATCTATAATCTATGCTATTAACAAATTCAGACACTATATAACAGGATACCCTGTGGTTTTATATACTGATCACTCTGCTATCAAATATTTAGCTAATAAACCTATTACGAATGGAAGAGTGACACGATGGTTAATCCTTTTGTAGGAATTTGACATAACAATCAAGGATCGACCAGGAAAGGAAAATTTGGTGGCAGACTTTCTCTCACGTGTACCAAAAATAGACAACGCAGTGGAAATAGAAGACCAGTTTCCCGATGAGCACTTATTTGCTGTAACTGTGAAAACGCCATGGTATGTAGATGTCATGAATTACCTAGCAGTGGGAAAATTACCCAAGCACCTGATGCCTAGAGAAAGAAAATTAATAGTGCAACGTAGCAGTCAGTTCTCCTGGATTGGAGGATACCTCTTTCACACAGGAGTAGATATGCATATCCACAGGTGTGTCAGGGAAGACAAAATCTATGACATCCTAAAAGCATGCCACAATGGACCTTGCGTGGACACTTTGTAGAGCATAGGGCTAGACATAAAGTCTTATAGATGGGCTATTATTGGCCCACCATTTTTAAGGATGCCAAGAAATTTGTCCAAGCATGCGATAGCTACCAAAGAATGGGTCACCCTGGCCAGTCTGACAAGATGCCCCTGCTTCCACAGTTAGTCATCGAACCTTTTGAACATTGGGCATTAGATTTCATTGGCCCAATAAACCCATCATCTAATCAAAATACATATATATTGGTTGTAACGGAATATGTGACTAAATGGGTGGAGGAAAAAGCATTAACAAGGGCAACAGAGGACACAATAATCCATTTTCTTTTCCAAATTTTTGTGCGGTATGGCTTGCCCAGAGAAATAATTACGGATGGAGGGCAACAATTTGTAGGCCATAAGATTTCTGCTACATTAAAAAATCATCACATCTTACACAAAATCACATCTCCATACTACCCGCAAGCAAACAGCCAATTAGAAAGTACCAAAAAAGTAATCGAGGCCATACTAACAAAGATAGTCGCCTCACATAGACGTGACTGGGCTACCCAATTACCAGAAGCCCTGTGGGCATATCGCACGACTTGGAGGAATACCACAGGATAATCCCCATATCAGCTAGTGTTTGGAAAAGAACCTATCTTCCAAATAGAATTTGAAATTCAGACATTGAGGATAGCACAAGAAGTAGGCCTAGATCTGAACGAAGCACAGGTTAACAGACTACATTAAATTAATGAATTGGATGAAATATGGCTATTATCTCTTCAACATACTGCACTGATCCAACAATAAAGAGCAAAATGGCATGATGCCCTCATCAAGAAAAATATATTCCATGAAGGTGATTGGGCACTTCTGTATGATTCTAGGTTCCAGGATTTCCCGGGCAAACTCTAGACTAGATGGTTAGGTCCCTATGAGATACAAGAGGTGCATGATAATGGCACCCTTACATTAGCCGCCATTGATGGGTCTAGCTACTCTTTTAAAGCAAATGGACATCGAGTACACCTCTACCACAAACCACATACACAAGAATCCTTTTGCCAACAGATACATGAAGATTCTATGATACAAATTCTCGCTGAAGAGGGAAACCCTTCGACAGCACCACTCTAGTGAAGAATTTATTTTTTGAAACATGTACATAAATTGATTTTCTATCTTCTTTCTATTTGATTGGATTTGCTTAGAATAGTAGATCGTTTATTAGTTTTTTTGTTTTTCCTATTTTGCTTTGCTATTCCCTACAGGGAACAACTGTTGTTCCCTCTAGGGAACAATGCTTTTTCGTGTGTATTTTCCTTTGCTATTCCTTATAGGGAAAAATTGCTATGCCCTCTAGGGAACAACACTTTTTCGTGTGTATTTTCCTTTGTTGTTCCCTATAGGGAACAATTGTTGTTCCCTATAGGGAACAATTGTTGTTCCCTCTAAGGAACAACACTTTTTCGTGAGTATTTTTCTTTGTTGTTCCCTATAGGGAACAACACTTTTGCATGTATATTTTCCTTTGCTATTCCCTATAGGGAACAACACATTTCGTGGGAATTTTCCTTTGCTGTTCCCTACAGGGAACAACTATTGTTCCCTATAGGAAACAACACTTCTCATGTTTATTTTGCTTTGTTTTTCCTTACAAGGAATCACTGTTGTTCCCTCTAGGGAAAAACACTCTTTGTGTGCATTTTTCTTTAATGTTCCCTACAGGGAACAATTGTTATTCCCTATAGGGAACAACAATTTTCATGTGTATTTTGTTGTTGTTCCCTACAGGGAACAACACCTTTTTGCATGTGTTTTCTTTGTTATTCCCTACAGGGAACAACTGCTGTTCCCTATAGGGAACAACACTCTTTTGCGTGTATTTTGCTTTGTTTTTCAATATAAGGAACAACACTTTTTTTGCATAATTTTCTTTGTTGTTCCCTACAGGGAACAACTGTTGTTCCCTATAAAGAACAACACCTTTTTGTGTGGGTTTTTCTTTTGCTATTCCCTTGAAGGAAAAAAACCTTATGAGTATTTTTGAAGAACACCCTTTTTCTCTTCCTTGCATAATCATCCCTATACCATCCCAGTTGGAGTTTACTAGAACAGGAAAATGTCTTGAATATTATCATTTATAATAAGATTGCTTTGTATTGATCGAAAAAGAAAGGACACAATTATCTATATCACTTCACTGTCCTCATTTCCACTATAAATCAAACTAATTGATTATCTGTACCATGCTGGTTCTCCCCTGTCCCGTATAACTCTCTCTGTTTATTATCAATAAGATTATGGGCATACTTTTTTCTATTAATATGTTCAAACTTCTTCCGCCATCCCTACTCTTAAGGAGTGCTCAGCCTGTTGGACACAGATTGTCATTGATGTCAATATGGCAATATTCAAGAGGAGGAGACAGAGCATATCGGAGCCAAGAGGAGCAAACCAAGCCAGAGGAGCCACATTGGAGCAAAGAGGAGCTATAGGAGGAGCCACATATATATATGCCATATATATGCCAAGAGGAGCCACATTGGAGCAAAGAGGAGCTATAGGAGGAGCCACATATATATATGCCATATATATGCCAAGAGGAGCAGAACTCATATAGATATGTTATCGGGCTTGTAAAACCCATGTATGCATGCTTTAACATTATCGGCGGTTAAAAATCTTATATATATGCATTCACAACTATCGGCGGGCACATATTACAAACACACTATCGGCGGAGAAGTTTATATATAAAGGCATATATATATATATATATATATATATATATATATATATATATATATATATATATATATATATATATATATATATATATATATATATATCGGCGACATCGCTAATCGGCGGTTCAGCTATGTGCCACCACTGAAACCTCCGATTGCGATAATAATGCGGACCCGATGCAGAATTATGTTATGGTTGAATGCTATATCGCATCCGCCCATCGCAACAACACACAAAGGCATGACACTCTCCCGATCGCCGATTGCGATAAGGCTACGGACTCGAAGGGAATATAGACTGTGGCTTAATATCATATCACATCCGCAGTGATCGCAAGTCATAAGGGATGGCGCTATAATCTGCCGATTGCGATAGAGGCATGGACCCGATGGACTTATTAAAAACAGTCTATAATATATCGCATCCAGAATGTCGGAACTGTTCAAGGTGCAAGCTTTGAAATCCGGAGCCGAAACTATTATCAAGTGAAGTGTAAAACCATATCGGGTCCGCAGAACTCTTGTATTGCATCGGAGCAGCGGAGGTAGCGATCGCCGAAATCATCCAGAGCCAAAATCATATTAGAGAGCAGCCTAAAGGGAGATCGGGTCCACTAAACCTTCGCGTTACAAATCCGCCGAAGCGAACCTGCCGATATCCCGGACCCGAAACTAGTATAGAAGGGAGTCTAAAAGAGCATCGGGTCCGCTCCTCATCGGAGGTCAGGCCTTAAGAGTTTTGTTATGGTTGCGAAATCCGGACCCGCCGAAATTGTAAAGGCGGGTGCATAATAATTGAAGTCCGACATTTGAATTAGAGCGGGGGTTTATAATGTTTTCCGTGTATTATATGATACATGGCCGCGGGGTTAAGATATATATTAAAGCCTGTGTGATGGTTGATTAATGGCTCGGGTGGTGGCTTCTGATGGTTGATTATTGATAGAAAGCGCCGAATAAAAGGTGGCTTCCGATGGTCGATTAAAGCGCTCGGTGATGGTTGATTAAAGTGCTCGGTGATGGTTGATTAAAGGCTCGGTTGGTGGCTTCCGATGGTTGATTAAAACACTCGGGTGGTGGCTTCCGATGGTTGATTAAAATGCTCGGGTGGTGGCTTCCGATGGATGATTAAACGCCTCCGATAAAGCCTGTAAGAAAAAATAAAGAAAGCAAAGAAATGGAAGCCGAAGTGTCAAGCGATCAAGTGAGGAGGAAGCCAAAGAGCCAACACGTAAGAGGAAATGAATGGATAGGGGCATGGAGCATATAAAAGCAGCAAAAACATAGAATTGTGTTGTCGTTGGTGGATGGCATAACTTGAGCATGAGATAGTGGAAGCAACAGAAGAAAAGGGGGCAACAGAAGCAGTGGAAGATGAAAAGAGCGCAGCAGCACACCAGTGTATACCAAAGAGGTTGGAGCCTCAGAATTGAAAAGGATTGAAGTCCTTGGGAGTTGGTGCTCCTAAATCCAAGATTGGTGTCTTGGCAAAATAGAGTTGGTGCTCAGGAGGTTGGAGCCTCACCAAAGTTCAAGTTGGAGCTTGGCAACCAACTGTGACATTCTATTTATTGTATTTATTTTACTGCACAGTTATATTAATAAAAGCATTTATTCCTGCTGTTCATTTTGTGTTTTGAACATATATGATTTAACTAGTAAAAAAATAGTGAGAAAAAGAAACACTGATTCACCCCCCTCTCAGTATTTCCAACAATTGGTATCAGAGCCAGGTTTCTTCATTCTAGCCTAACAACTTGAAGAAGGATTAGCAACCATGATGAGAAATCATGAAGCATCAGGAAAACCTCCTCTGTTCGATGGCACTAACTTTGGTTTTTGGAAGAAAAGAATGACTTACTATTTAATGTCCCTTGGACCTGAAGTCTGGCATTTTTGTCAAACTGAATATCAAGCGACTTCCACTCTTCCAGCAGACCAAGACGAGAGGAAAGCCTACATTGCAAATGCAAAGGCCATGAACTCCATCACTAGTGGAATCACTGATTCCGAGTTTACAAAAATCATGCACTGTAACTCTGCCAAAGAAATGTGGGAGAAGCTAGTTAGTTTGTACGATGGAGACTCAAAAGTAAAAAAGGCAAAGCTTCAAACTCACAGAAGACAATTTGAAAGTTTGAAGATGGAAGAGGAAGAAGATATTGCAGCATACCTCCTCCGAGTAGCTGAAGTGGTAAATTCCCTGAAAGGATTGGCTGAAAAGGTTGAAGAAAGTACTATTGTACAAAAGGTATTAAGGTCCCTTCTAGAAAGATTTGACTCCAAAATAAGTGCTATAGAAGAATCAAAGGATCTTAACACCCTCAAAATGGATGAAATCCATGGAATTCTCACTGCCTATGAAATAAGGAAAGGTGGACCTAGCTCCAAAGATGCAGCATTCAAGGCCTCAAAGTCAAAGAAAGGGAAAGAAGGGAATGACTGTAGTGATGATTCAGATGTGGAATCCGAATTGGCTCAATATGTATGAAAGCTGAAGAGAGGATCTAAGCTTAAAGGCAAGTATCCTCTTATCTATTTTAAATGTGGTAAAATAGGTCATTATGCAGCAAAATGTCCTCATAAACATGACAGTGATGATGAAAGAAATTCTAAAAGAATGACATACAAAAAGAAATGGTTCAATAAGAAAAACCTTCTCTCCAAGCAAGATGAGTCTGATGAGGATGAGTTTATGGTCATCAAAAAGAAATCAGATGAGGAAAGCGATCATGATGAAAGCCAAGAAGCATTATTCATGGCACTCACAGATGATGATGACTTGGAGCAAGAAGGAAATGTGGATGAACTGTTAATAAGTGCCATTGAAGAGAACGAGAAACTACGGAACAAAATTATCTCTCTCAAAGTGGAAAACGAGGAAATAAGAAGGAGAGAAGATCTCTTGGAAACAAAGCTTAAGGAAAAAGAAGAGACTTGTGAAGAACGTGAGGCCGAAGTAGTATCTCTGAGAAAGGAGTTGGAGCAAATTAAAAAGGGCTGTAAAAGCTCTCAAATACTTGATACTATTCTGAAAAATAAAAAACCTCAACATGATAAGTCTAGAATAGGTTTCAAGGGAGAATCCTCAAGCACTAAGAATAATGCAAAAAGCTATGCCGATGCACTTTCCTACAACCCAAAAGATGAAAAAGTATCTTATCAAAAGTGCATCCCAGTTTCCAAGAATTAAGAAAGAGTTATTTTAAAGAAGAATGTGGATTCGAATCATGGACACTACAGCAAATACAAACCTGTACTTTACCAAGGGCCCATCAAAAATCCAAAGGACGAGGGAGGAGTAATTCTCAGAAAGGATGTCGAATTAAACCGTGGTTGCTTCAAAACCATATTTCTTGGACACTGTTTTCACTGTAAAAACTTCGGTCACCAAGCTAGACACTGCATGGCTCGCAGAAGTGAAAAGACAATGCAAAAGGACCGAGTAATCAACTCATATTCTCCCAAAAGACAGGGACAAATCAAAACCTTCAATTCATTCGATCCCTTGACTAAATTTGATCTGACTTGCTCTTTTTGCTACAAAATGGACACTATGAACAAAATTGCCCACTCGAAGGAAGAAAGACAAGTAGCAAGATCTCTGCAATGGACAAATGCGGCCTGGCTCTATTTGCGCAAAATAATGGAAACCAGTGGTTTGTGGATAGTGGATGCTCCAGACACATGACAGGATACAGAAGGAAATTTATCTCACTGAGCAAAAAGGAAGGGAATGTGTCCTTTGGAAGTGCAACTGGCAAAATTGCAGGAAGAGGAACAATTACTCTGATCAATGGAAAAGGAAAAGCTCAAGATGCTCTGTTGGTTGACGGACTCAAACACAACCTTCTGAGTGTCAGCCAAATTTGTGATCAAGGACACAAGGTTGTCTTCAGCACCAAAGACTGTGAAATAAGGAACTCTGTCTCTGGGAAACTTGTGGCAAAAGGAGTAAGAACACCAGACAATATTTACGTTCTGAACAAGATTCAGGAGAAAAAATGCTACTTGAGTTAGGCAGATGAGAGTTGGTTGTGGCACAAGAGACTTGGACATACCAGCTTCCAAAATCTGGTCAATATCAGCAAAATCAAAGCTGTACAAGACATCCCAAGGTTGTCCAAACCAAAGCAAGTGGTGTGTGGTCCATGTCAACATGGAAAACATACCAGAACCAGCCACAAGACAAAGGAACACTGTACATAAAAGCCCTTGGAGATCATCCATGCTGATGTGTGTGGGCCAACTATAAATCAAGAACTCCAAGGAGAAAGGTACTTTGTGTTATTTGTTGATGATTATTGTTATAGACATTTTTGTGCCTTGCAGCATTGAGCATGAAATGTCCATAATCTAAGGGATCCAAAGTCCCTAAACATGTTGTTCCTACCCCTAGAGGAACAAGGCTAACAAACCACAGCAATTCACAGAAGTTCTCCACCTGAAACTGCTCAAAAACAAGTCAATTCAGGATCATTTCAGTGGCTACACTAGCTGTTTGCGCTAAATGTCAAAGCCAACACTGGCTACCTGCGTTGAATGTCAACTGGAACAAAGGCTACCTACGCTGAACGAGAGTGGACAAGTGGCAGGCTCATTTCTCAAGGTGTCAAGACCCAGGAAGCTTCCAAAATGACACTTGCCTCAGGGAATTCGACTGGTGATGAGTAAGAGGTTCCAAATCTCCAAGTGGAAGAAAGAACCTCCAAGTGGACTCAAGAACTGACAGAGGGAGAGGACACTAGTCACATCTCAAGCTGACTCATCCTCTCTCCAAACATCTGTATATGGATCTCTCCTCCATGAGATCTAGGGGATGGAATTTTGTTATTGCAAAGAATTGCTGTTGGTTTGAGACTGGAATTATTGGGTGCTTAATGCTTTGAAGGGGCTGAAGATAGGAATTCCATTCGCTGGGAAGGAGATGCTGGATTGGAGCCCTCTGGGTTGTATCTCTTCTTGAACCTTGTTATTCATCAATAGAGTTATCTTGGTTTCTCCTATATGCTGATGTATTTTGATGTATGAATGTATTAGTGTATTTGGTTTATTTCTAATCCTAAACTAGTTATGAATGTGAACATCTGTCTTTGTGTAGTGTCTTCTCTTGTCTCAAGTAGTTGTTCTCTTGTCGCAAGTAGCTGTTCTCTTGTGATCTTGCAGGAAGTTGTAGCTGGATAAGCAAGAAGGAAAGTAGCTGCGAACACCCAAAGAGAAGGGAGATTGGATCGAGGGACAAACGGAAGACACCGGTAAGTCTATTGATCTCTCTTCTTTCACATTTCATAAAGGAAGAAACCAGTATAGCTGTACTCGTTTGTTGCTAAGGCACTGTCACACCTTAGGTGGATAGGATCGTCCTGCATAGGCATTTTTCCCCACAACAATTATACTAGAATGATGTGGATATATTTCATAAAGTATAAATCTGAAACTTTTGAGTGTTTTAAGAATCTAAAAGCCCTTATAGAAAACGAAAAATATTCAAAAATTAAGTGTCTCAGAACAGACAGAGGAGGAGAATTCACATCAAACGAGTTCAGTGAGTTCTGCAATATTCATGGAATTAAAAGGGAATTCTCGGCTGCCAGAACACCTCAGCAAAATGGGGTAGTTGAAAGACAAAACTGAACTATCCAAGAAATGACAAGAACCATGCTATTAGCAGCAGACCTACAACCTAAATTCTGGAGGGAAGCAGTAGGGACAGCTGTCTATACATTGAATCAGACTCAATTAAGACCAAATTGTGACAAAACTCCTTATGAGCTATGGAAAGGAAGACCTGCTTCAGTGAAGTACTTCAAAATATTTGGAAGCAAGTGCTTCATAAAAATAAATGATGGTTCACCTGGAAAATTTGATTCTCGGGTTGATGAGGGGATATTTCTTGGATACTCTCCACAGAGCAAGGCTTACAAGTGCTACAATTTTTGACTGAATAAAATAGTGGAAAGCATCGATGTTAAGGTTGAAGAAGATCTTCCAGAAAAGGAAATTGAAGAACAGGAAGATGACTTTCTCATTGAAGAAGAAGAATCTAAAGAAGAAGAGATAGATGATGAAGAAGAAGAAGAGCAAAGAGAACCGTCTCATACTCCTTCAAAGATGAAGTATGTAGAAAGATACCATCCAGAAGAACAGATCATTGGCGATGAAGATGAAGGTGTGCAGACCAGAAGAAGGATAACAACCTCACCCAAGAGAAAAGCCATTGCCCTCCTATCTATGATAGAACCAGAAACATTCACAGAAGCAAGTAAGGATCCTCATTGGGTAAAAGAAATGGAAGAAGAAATGTCCCAAATTGAGAAGAACAAGACATGGGAGCTGGTACCTCGTCCGAAGGACAAAAACATAATAGGAACCAAATGGGTGTTCAAAAATAAAATGAATGAGGAAGGACATGTTATCAGAAACAAGGCAAGACTTGTTTGCAAAGGATATTCGCAAATTGAAGGAGTTGACTTTGAAGAGATGTTTGCACCAGTGGCCCGTATGGAAGCTATCAGGATTTTTTTAGCATTTGCTTGCTCGAAAGGATTCAAAATCTATCAAATGGACGTGAAATCAGCATTTCTAAATGGGGAACCCAAGGAGGAAGTCTACATGGAGCAGGCAGAAGGTTTTGATCTGACAGCAGGAAAGGACCTAGTATGTAAGCTGAAAAAGGCTTTGTATGGGCTGAAACAAGCTCCTAGAGCTTGGTATGCAAGACTGGATAACTATCTCCAACAACAAGGCTTCAAAAAGGGAGTGGCTGGAAGCAATCTATACATAAAGACAGATCAAGGTAAGTTGCTAGTTGCTCTTGTTTATGTCGATGATCTGATTTTTGCTAGTAATAATGATGAAATGAGCCATGAATTTTCTCAAAGCATGGCAAAAGAATTTGAGATGTCAATGATAGGTGAACTATCCCACTTCCTTGGACTTCAAGTATCTCAAACCAGAGCAGGATTGTATATATCTCAAGCCAAATATCTAAAAGACATGCTCAAAAAATATGGAATGGAGGACTGTGCACCCATGAGCACCCCCATGACCACAAACTGCAAACTGAGCAAAGATGATGACTCCCCTCTAGTAGATGCAACTCATTACAGGTCAATGATTGGAGCCCTCCTATACTTAACAGCTACACGACCTGACATAATGCAAGTAGTAGGAATGATGGGAAGATTTCAATCGGCTCCCAAACAATCTCATTTATTAGCTATAAAAAGAATTCTCAAATATTTGAAGGGAACTTTTGATTTTGGTCTCTGGTACCCAAAGAGTTCAACATTGACTGTCACTGCATACACTGATGCTGATTGGGCTGGAAATATAGATGATTGGAAAAGTACTAGTGGAAATGCATTCTTCCTAGGAGACTGTTTGGTATCCTGGCTCAGCAAAAAACAATCATCCATATCATTATCCACAACCGAAGCCGAGTATATTGCTGCAGCAGACTGTTGTACTCAGATACTATGGATGAAGGAAGCGCTAAAGGATGTAAACATATGTACAGATCAACCAATTACTATTTATTGTGACAACACTAGTGCTATCAGTCTCAGTAAAAATCCAGTGATGCACTCAAGAACCAAACATATACCAATCAAGTATCATTTCCTCCGTGAGCAAGTAGCTAAACAAAACATCGCTCTGGAATATATAAGTACTAAGGAGCAGATAGCTGATATTTTCACTAAACCTCTTCCTCGGGAAGCATTCGAACACCTTCGACAAAAGATGGGGGTTATTCCTTTATCATCACTCAAGTCTATTCATAAAGATGCAGCAGGACAGGGGGAGTTCGTATGCATTCCTTTGCCATTGATGTCAAAGGGGGAGAGAGCAGAAGAATATTGCCATCAATAACAAAGGGGGAGATTGTTGGACACAGATTGTCATTGATGTCAATATGGCAATATTCAAGAGGAGGAGACAGAGCATATCGGAGCCAAGAGGAGCAAATGGAGCCAAGAGGAGCAGACCAAGCCAGAGGAGCCACATTGGAGCAAAGAGGAGCTATAGGAGGAGCCACATATATATATGCCATATATATGCCAAGAGGAGCCACATTGGAGCAAAGAGGAGCTATAGGAGGAGCCACATATATATATGCCATATATATGCCAAGAGGAGCAGAACTCATATAGATATGTTATCGGGCTTGTAAAACCCATGTATGCATGCTTTAACATTATCGGCGGTTAAAAATCTTATATATATGCATTCACAACTATCGGCGGGCACATATTACAAACACACTATCGGTGGAGAAGTTTATATATAAAGGCATATATATATATATATATATATATATATATATATATATATATATATCGCTAATCGGCGGTTCAGCTATGTGCCACCACTGAAACCTCCGATTGCGATAATAATGCGGACCCGATGCAGAATTATGTTATGGTTGAATGCTATATCGCATCCGCCCATCGCAACAATACATAAAGGCATGACACTCTCCCGATCGCCGATTGCAATAAGGCTGCGGACCCGATGGGAATATAGACTGTGGCTTAATATCATATCGCATCCGTAGTGATCGCAAGTCATAAGGGATGGCGCTATAATCTGCCGATTGCGATAGAGGCATGGACCCGATGGACTTATTAAAAACAGTCTATAATATATCGCATCCAGAATGTCGGAACTGTTCAAGGTGAAAGCTCCGAAATCCGGAGCCGAAACTATTATCAAGTGAAGTGTAAAACCATATCGGGTCCGCAGAACTCTTGTATCGCATCGGAGCAGCAGAGGTAGCGATCATCGAAATCATCTGGAGCCAAAATCATATTAGAGAGCAGCCTAAAGGGAGATCGGGTCCGCTAAACCTTCACGTTACAAATCCGCCGAAGCGAACCTGCCGATATCCCGGACCCGAAACTAGTATAGAAGGGAGTCTAAAAGAGCATCGGGTCCACTCCTCATCAGAGGTCAGGCCTTAAGAGTTTTTTTATGGTTGCGAAATCCGGACCCGCCGAAATTGTAAAGGCGGGGGCATAATAATTGAAGTCCGGCATTTGAATTAGAGCGGGGGTTTATAATGTTTTCCGTGTATTATATGATACATGGCCACGGGGTTAAGATATATATTAAAGCCTGTGTGATGGTTGATTAATGGCTCGAGTGGTGGCTTTCGATGGTTGATTAAAGCGCTCGGTGATGTTTGATTAAAGGCTCGGTTGGTGGCTTCCGATGGTTGATTAAAACGCTCGGGTGGTGGCTTCAGATGGTTGATTAAAATGTTCAGGTGGTGGCTTCCGATGGGTGATTAAACGCCTCCGATAAAGCCTGTAAGAAAAAATAAAGAAAGCAAAGAAATGGAAGCCGAAGTGTCAAGCGATCAAGCGAGGAGGAAGCCAAAGAGCTAGCACGTAAGAGGAAACGAATGGACAGGGGCATGGAGCATATAAAAGCAGCAAAAACAGAGAACTGTGTTGTCGTTGGTGGATGGCATAACTTGAGCATGAGATAGTGGAAGCAACAGAAGAAAAGGGGGCAGCAGAAGCAGTGGAAGCTGAAAAGAGCGCAACAGCACACCAGTGTATACCAAAGAGGTTGGAGCCTTAGAATTGAAAAGGATTGAAGTCCTTGGGAGTTGGTGCTCCTAAATCCAAGATTGGTGTCTTGGCAAAATAGAGTTGGTGCTCAGGAGGTTGGAGCCTCACCAAAGTCCAAGTTGGAGCTTGGCAACCAATTGTGACATTCTATTTATTGTATTTATTTTACTGCACAGTTATATTAATAAAAGCATTTATTCCTCCTGTTCATTTTGTGTTCTGAACATATATGATTTAACTAGTAAAACAATAGTGAGAAAAAGAAATACTGATTCACCCCCCTCTCAGTATTTCCAACACAGCCACCCTCTATATATAAATGGGAAGTTGTATGATTTTTTTTCCATAGATGGAGGATAGAAGGTCTCATCACGAGCTAGCCTACCATGATCATAAGGATGGAGCGAAGTGGCATTCCCACTATGGCCACCACACTGGGGATATGATCCAATGGAAGCATCAAGAAATAAAGTCCTTGGAACAGGAGGTCTCAATACGAGCCAACCTGACCACTTTTCACTACTTCCCAGTGAATGGAAATGTGTTCATCTGGTTACCATGCTAGCACATTGGTGTCTACTGTGGATATCATAATGCACTCCCAAATTATACATAGAGGACCATGGTTCCAAAGGGTTAGAAAGCAACTGTGTTAAGTGTAGGTTTTAACCCCATAATGAAATTACCTACATACGAATTCTAAAACACAAAAAATAAATAATGCAAGAGCATAACACATAAAACACATATACACAGAGATTTTCCCCTGGATCCCAAAATCAGGACTACCAACTTGATTTTTCGTTATGTTCCTTTCAATGTTACAATACATATTTATACATGCCCAAGCATCCAATACCAAGGACCGAAAACCATCGCATCCAAAACCATGGACTGAAAAACCATCGCATCCAAGACCATGGACCGAAAACCATCGCGTCCAAAACCATGTGTGAAAATCATGCAAAAAACCATAGGTAGGTCCACCCAACCTAACATAGGGTCCAAAACCAAAATTTTCCGGGGCCCTGCCCTGAACCCCATAGAGTGGGGTTACCTGCACCACTCAAACCCCCTATGACCCTCCCCCCCGCCATGCAATTGGTGCAACAAAGGGGGGCTCCATCCCCCTCTAACCCCCCGGTTAACTACGTGGGCTAGTCATGGAAAGAATATAACACAACCCAACATTCTCCCACTTGTTGTTTTCTTTCCACAGGGGGCCACAAGAGAGCTTAGTTATTTATCCATCCCTGCAATGCCCATTGTTTCTCTACACAAAGAGAACTTCTCAGAGCTCACAGTTTTTGTCAATGCATCTGCAATATTCTTCAAAGTGTCCACCTTTACCAACAACACCTTTTTGTCTTCTATCATATCCCTCACAAAGTGATACTGAACATCAATGTGCTTTGTCTTTGAATGGTAAGCAGGGTTCTTTGCCAAGAAAATTGCACTTTGGCTATCGCAGTCTATCCTTATAGCTCCCTGTACTAACCCCATACTTGAACACAATCTTTGCAACCAAACTTCTTCCTTGCTTGCATGAGTGGCTACCATGTATTCTTCCTCTGTAGGTGATAGTGCCACTACAGATTGTTTCTTACTCATCCAACTGAATGCACCTACAAATAGGTTAAACACATACCCACTTGTAGATCTTCTTGATCCAAATCTTCAGCCCAATATACATCAAGAAAGCCATGGATATCCAAAACTTTGTCCAATCCTGGTCTCCCTTGGTAGCACAAACCATAATCATTAATGCCACACAAATACCTGAAAACCCACTTCACTATTGTCTGATACTCTTTCCATGGTTTTGACATAAACCTACTCAATACTCCCACTGCATGTGCAATGTCTGGTCTAGTACAGACCATCGCATACATCAGGCTACCGACTGAACTTGCATATGGAAAATGGGACATATCCTCTTCCTCTTCTTGTGTCTTGGGACACTGTTCAGTAGATAACTTTACACCTACAGGAATAGGAACCTTCACTGGTTTACTGTCCTGCATATTAAACCTCTACAATATTGTCTCGACATACTTCCTTTGGTTTAACCAGAGCTTCCTCTTTGTCCGATCTCTTTTAATTTCCATGCCCAAAATATAGTTTGTAGCACCAAGATATTTCATGTCGAATTTGGAGGACAATTGGGTCTTCAAATCCTGGATAATTTCTTTGTCATTTCCAACCAGCAACATGTCATCCACATACAAGACCAGATAAATAACACAGTCACCAATTAATTTAAAATACACACAATGATCTACATTGCTTCTGGTGAAGCCAGGTCCCTGTATAAATGTATCAAATTTCTAATACCACATCCTTGGTGACTGTTTTAACCCATACAGAGACTTCTTTAACTTGCATACCAGTTCTTTCTTACCCTTCATTGTAAAGCCTTCAGGTTGCTTCATGTAGATCTCCTCTTCCAGATCCCCGTGAAGAAATGTTGTCTTCACATCCATCTATTCTACATCAAAATCAAAAGCAATAGCAACAGATAAAAGTAATCTAATAAAAGTTACCTTGGAAACAAGAGAAAAGATATCACCAAAATCAATTCCCGACACCTGGGAATAACCTTTTGCTACCAACTGAGCTTTGTATTTCTCCACCTTTCCTTCTGCATTTGTCTTCTTCTTGAACACCCATTTGCTGCCAATGGGTCTCCTTCCAGCCAGCAACTCCACCAGATCCCAAGCCTCATTTTTGTGCAAAGATGCCATTTCATCAACCATGGCCTCTTTCTAGAGTTTTCCATCCTCTTAATCTACTGCTTTCTTCATAATTCTGGGATCATCATCAGTAATAGATAAAGAAAAATTTGAATAGAAAGTATATGGACTATAACTTCTGGTTGCCTTCTTTCTTGAATTGATCTTCTCACACCCGGAGTTTGTGGCTCTTCATCTTCTGATTCCTCCTTTGTTGTAGAGTCTGATTCTTTCTCCTTTAGCTTAAACTCTATCTTCTCAGGTTCCTTTTGTTGGACTTCATGTTTAATAACATCTTTCACCTCTCTAAACACCACATCTTGGCTATACACAACCTTCCTTGTTACTGGGTTCCAAAGCTTATAACCCTTTAAACCATCCTTATACCCAATAAAGATGAAATTTTTTGATTTATTATCCAACTTGGTTCGTTTCTCCTTCGGAACATGTACATATGCATCACATCCAAATACCTTCAGATGTGAAAGAGAGGGTTTCTTACTAGTCCATACCATTTGTGGAGTCTTATCCTCCAATGTTGATGAAGGTGATCTGTTGACCAGGTAACATGCTGTCTCCACTGCCTCTGCCCAAAATTCCTGTCCTAACCTGGCACCACTGAGCATGCTTCTTGCCCTTTCCATCAACATCTTGTTCATTCTTTTTGCAACTCCATTTTTCTCAGGTGTATATGGAGTAGTCTTCTGCTGTGCTATACCGCACTTCTTACAGAATTCTTCAAATTCCTTACTGCAAAACTCTCCACCGTTATTTTTCCTCAACACCTTTATCTTCTTCTCTATCTGGTTTTCCACCAGAGCCTTAAATTCTTTAAACTTGTCAAAGACTTTAGATTTCTTCTTAAGGAAATATATCCATGTATTCCCTAAGAAGTCATCTATAAATGATACATAGTACATAGACTTACCTAGTGATGGAACCTTCACAGGACCAAACACATCATTGTGCACAAGCTCTAATATTTGTTTCACCCTCTTACTACAAGAGGGGAAACTCACCCAATTCTGCTTCCCATATACACATTTTTCACAAAAATAAAAATCCAGAGAGCTATTACTTATACCTTCTACCATACCTTTACCATGAAGTATTCAAAGGCCCTTCTCTCCAATATGTCCAAGCCTTTGATGCCACAACATGGTCTTCTCTCCAGAGACCACTATATTTTCTGCTCCACTTTCAGGAACCACAGAACTATTGCACCCATCAACAACAATGCTACCTTGCAGCTTGTACAAAGTTCCAATCCGAACTCCCCGCATCAATACTAGTTCTCCCCAAACCATCTTGTAGGTATCCTTCTCAAACATTGTTTTTATAACTGCATCATCCAACTTGCTTATAGAAATTAGATTTCTGGCCAATGCAGGAATATGAAGAATACCCGGAAGTGTTTTAACCCTTCCACCTTGCAACTTCAACTTTACTTTTCCACGACCAAAGATTCTAGCCTTCCTATGATCCCCTAAGAACACATCACCACCATCGTATTTCTCATACTCGCAGAACCACTCTCTATGGGGAGTGAAGTGAAAGGATGCACATGAGTCAATCAACCATGCCTCATGATCTACATGTGTACTTGAAGAAGCCAAGTACACATCCCCACCTCCATCTGAGGTGGTTTTCACCTCTGTAGAAGGAGCATCATCAGATCCCTTTCCTTTATTAGGAGCTTTAGATTTACAGTCCCTTTTGTAGTGCCCTTCCTTTCCGCATTTCCAGCACACCACCTTTACAAGTTTTCCTGGAGATTCAGATCTCCCACTTGATGACTTATTTTTGTTTCTGTTCTGGGACCGTCCTCGTATAGACAAGGCATCACCATTCTGGCTCTCCATATTTTTCCATATCATCTCCTCCGTCAGCAAGGATGAGACTATTTCATCAAACTACAAGGCAGTTGCATTGCTACCTATTGCAATAACTAGACTATCCCATGAGTCTGGTAGAGAACACAACAAACTGATGCACTTATCTTCATCTGAATTTTTAATATCAAAAAATGCTAACTAACTTACCACAGTATTAAATGTGTTTAGATGCTCTGTCATCGAGTCTCCATCTTTCATCCTCAGGTTATACAACTTTTTCCACAGGAATAGTTTATTCACGAGAGACTTAGATTGGTACAAAGTCCCTAACTTGTCCCACAAAGCCTTCACCGTAGCTTCCCCTGATACATTCAACAATATTTAATCTAAGACACACAATCGTATTGTGCTCTTTGCCTTCCGATCCAACTTCTTCCATTCTTCATCGGACACTCCCGTTGGTTTAGTACCTGGATCTACCGTGATCCACTCATCTTTATCCACCAACAGATCCTCCATCTTGAGTTTCCACAACTCATACTTTGACCATTAAATTTCTCAATCTCTATCTTTCCACTTCTCGCCATCTTCTTTCACCACCAGAATCGATCTTGCAGATCTCCCACTAAACAGGGTATAGCACAGGCCTGAGCAAAACCCCTTAGCAATAAAGGCATCCCCTGAAGCCAAAACAGCTCTGATACCAAATGTAGGTTTTAACCCTGTACTAAAATTACCTGCATATGAATTCTAAAACACAGAAAATAAACAATGCGAGAGCATAACACATAAAACAGATATACACAGAGATTTTCCACTGGATCCCAAAACTGGGACTACCAGCTTGATTTTTCATTATGTTCCTTTCAATGTTACAATACATATTTATACATGCTGAAGCATCCAATACCATGGACTGAAAACCATTACATCCAAAACCATGGACCGAAACACCATCACATCCAAATCCATGGACTGAAAACCATCGCGTCCAAAACCATGTGTGAAAATAATGCACAAAACCATAGGTAGGTCCGCCCAACCTAGCTCAGGGTCCAAAACCAAAATTTTCCGAGGCGCTGCCCCGAACCCCATAGAGTGGGGTTATCTACACCCCTCAATCCCCCTGTCACCCCCCCCCCCACTACGCAATCGGTTCAACGGAGGGGGCGCTCCACTTCCCCTCTAATCCCCCAGTTAACTATGTGGGCTAGTCATGGAAAGAATATAACACAACCCAACATCGAGGCTATAGACACATGCAGGCAACAGAAGCTCTACTCATGGTATTGAAGTTTTATTTTACATCAATAATTATTATAATTCCCTCTTCTTATGTTTTCGTCTTTCTATGGAGAGACTATGCTCCTAATTTATCGTGAACCTTTATGCATGAGTTAATCTTTTTTACCAATCAAAATAGTTAAGTGGAATAAAGGAGGTAAAGCATTTTTTCCTACGTATGCTATCATTTTTCTTTATCGCATCACCTCACAACATCTTATCACTTATTGGTAATTCTCGTTACACACCTTGTTTTCAGCACTCCAATATCCTTTATGATGCTTTCATTAATATGCATACCTTGCCACTTTCATTACCCAATCCATCACCCTTGTAATTCGCCGCCAACACGCTATCCTTTCATTCATTCGGTCATAGGCGACCTATTATTTCGAAGGGGGGCGAGAACCTCCAGTATACTTACACATGCGTTGTCATCTTTTCATTTGATTTTGTAGAAAAATACGGCATCCCATGATCATAGAGCATGTGGCATTATAGCAATCCTCGATAATGGTATTTATGCTTATAAATTATCACCTGATAGAGCCATTACAACCATTTGCTATTCCATCACTCAACTCTATTCGTTGTTGTGCTATCTTTGCTACACTAATCATTTGTAGAATTCAAGCATCATGGGAGGAAGAACAGTGCGCGAAGAACCTTTAACACTGGTTGTCTCTAATGAAGCCAGGGAAATTCTAGCTCATGTAGGATGGATAGCATATTTTATGAGATTTCAACCCCCCAATGAGGAAATTGCCATCAAATTTTTACAGAATTTACAGAATGGACAATCCATGGTAAGAGGAAGGCAAATCACTGTATCAGATGCTGTGATAGCAGAAGTGTCTGGGTTTCTAGAAGAAGGACTAGTATGGGTTGGAAAGCGATTGAAGCTGCATGATGTTATCGAGGCTTTTAGGGATGAAGGACAAGAGATAATCAATAAGGGCAAAGGCGTTCGACCATCTTCTCTTGGAGAGCCATGGGGAGAATTGGCACAAATCGTCCAAAACTATATTACCTGCGATGGGCATAAAGACATGGTAAGGCCACGACAACTCAAACTTTTAGCAGTTCTAAAATGTAAAAGCTCTGTTAATTTACCTGCATTGTTGAATTCATTACTGCATGACACTACCGAGAGGCTGAGACGGTCCCAACACATAGAAACAGTAGTTAGCCACCATTTTTTGATTAAGTTAATAGTTAGCTATAATCTTTCCCAACAACAATAAAACTGGGATGATCTAATATTAGCCCTCGAAGGAGGTATAGCCCTGCCAGCGCCTAACCTTGTTCCAAAAAGAAAGAGGACTACCTTTTTAGGGAGCATACCTCATAAGCGCAGACGATCCACAAGGTTGACGTCAAAACAAGGAGCGTCTGAAAATCCTCAAGGCAGCGCTAGTCAACCCATAGAATTATCCAGCCCAGTAAGTGAACAATACTTGCAGCTAGAGTTAGAAGGACAAGATAACCCTGAATCAGAACCTGAGGAAGGAACATGGCATTTTGGAGATGAAAAAAGAAATGAATTGGGACTTCCCTCAACAACAAATATGAGTCCCCAAGGCGATTTGTTGCATTATTTCGAGATGGCCCAGGTCCGGGCCAACATGAATGTCTACATGTAGCCTGAAGGATTGCTCAATCTTAACTTCGAAGAAACCTAATCTCCTGGGAATTCTGGCCACACCAGAATTATATCTCCCTTAAAAGATGCAAGCTGTGAAGCAGAAACAGATGCAGAGGCCATTCAGGAAGCAAAGAACCAATTTGGTGACATGCTCTTAGTGGAAAATAGCTAGGTAGGCCTAGGCACACAAAACATAGGCCAAGAAGAAGAAGTAGAGACAGAGATAATTCGGGAAGTTGATAATAAATCTGGAGACACGGTCTTATTAGAATAGATCTAGGGTGAGAAACCAAGCTCTTTAGAAGCAAAAGCTATTAACAAGACTGTCAACAGAACAGTTACTCCTCCAAAAAGGTATAGAGCCAAATTGAAAAATCTAAGAAAATAATAGCAGAAGCTTCACAAAATGGTCAAAAGGCTTAGAAGAAAAATAAAAGAAATCATAGTGGGAAAGGTTTCGGACAATACCCCAGAGACAGTAAATGCGGCCGTAAAAACAAAGTTATATGAAGGTAGGGCTACAGGGACTCAAACTGAGCCCATACCTACTCAACCAGTCATCACTCAAGAGGAACAACATGCAATTTTAGTAGACATAGCTACTCAGACAAAGGATGTACCCTCTTATAGCATGGCTACTCAGATGGAGGTTTGGACCTCCCATAATAAAGAAATTCAGACAGAAAACATCCTTTCTCATAGCATAAGCACTCAAACAAGAATACAAGCCAAAGATGTCATGACACACAATGACCCCATTATACTGAATCTTCAGGAAGAATTAGCACAAGCTCGGCTCACGTTAGAACGACTTGAACAAGAAACTGTTTCCCAGCAGAAATGTCAAGAGCAATAGAGACAACTTCAGGAAATGAATGCAAAAGAGAGCGAGACTTTCGACAGATGTAGAAAGGCAAAAGAGAAAATAGAGAGAATCAAGCTCAAACTAGATAGGGTCATAGGTTGGACAGACACCATCTGCTCACTATATACAGATGTCTTGGCATGCAGGTCTCCCAGCACCAATTATGCCTTGTTTTTGTTAGAACGATACCTGTTGTTGAAAATTAAAACCGTGAGAGCTGGAAAACTAATTGAATTAAGAAAATTGAAGATTTTATAAATTTCTACAAAAAACATGGTGTAAAGGTTCAAAGGCTGCTTTGTGAATTTTACCTGCACAATTTTGTATTAGAGAACGAGGTGGAAAAGAACCCTAACCATTTTGTGGGAGATGTTCAATTCCAGGCCTTTATCTCATTTGCAGTTAACCAACTTAAATGGTTTAAAGCTCATAATGCATTCCAAAGACAAGAACATGGATTGGATCTTTGGGTAAGAAGTGAACCCAAGCACCCTTTGCAAATGCTTGCCAACCATAAGAGTCTGATGACAAGGGAAGGGGTGATTAAAATTTTAGGGCCTATTCATAAGGATATTGTATAGAACGGAGTATCATATTTTCACTCCATTCAAGAAAGCTCTCTGGCTGCATCCAAGCTCAGGTGGACGGTCTCCACTAGTAGTGTGCACGATAGGGAGCCATTTAATTACAAAAATTTTAAAGTAGTTGCAGCCCGTTTTGTCACCTATAGCAACCTTATTTTGAGAGAAGGACCTTATTAGTTAGGATGTCGGTTTTGTAGCCCCATCATTTGGTATCCTCCTAAAGGTTATCGGGCTATCAACAAATTTCCTGAAGGAAAGGAAGGGCCCACCTTTGTGCTCCTCGCTCAACATCATGGTTTTAGACCAATTTTTGATGCTCCTTCTCCAGCCTACCCTTTAACTGCATTGCATCAGAATTACTTACTTTTCATGAGGACATGAAATAGGGTAAGTAGGGGAGTATGTTGAGTTACGAAATGGGTATGTATTTACTATTAATTTCATCACCTTTTTCCTCATTTCTTATCTTTTTGATATCTTAATGTGCTAATATATTCATGGATTATGATAAGAAATAGATGAAATACTTGCAGTTAAGATTTAGCCATAGTAACTAATTTTTACTCTTCTTTATGCAAAAAAACGATGAAAGGAACAGTTGTTGTTCCCTAATGATGGAACAACATAAACCAACAAACAAAGGATGGAATGCATCGATTGTGGACAGGGCTGAGGGTGAATCAGGAGGATCAACGCGAAATAGGAAAGGTGTCTAAAGATAGAAATCAGTTGCGAATCCCTCAGGATTCGGAGATCCTGAGGGATCACATTGATCTTTTACCCCCTTTTGATTATAAAAGAAAACGATTGTAGGAAGAAGGGGGATCAATCTCTGTTATTTCAAATTATAATTTCAATTTACAAACTCGTGTTGTTGGAGAACGTGACCATATTGTAATGTTATTTAAGTTCCAAGATTAATATATAACTGAAGTTGTCGTTCATTTATATTCTCTGAAGTAGCTCAACAATGTTCACTAGTGGCTAAGGGCTCGGCCTATGGTGGATTAAATTGCTTCCTTGTGTTATATATTTCTGATTCTCGCAAGTTTGATTGGTTTGATAATTTTCCTGTTTTCCTTGAGTTAATCTTATTTGCTAATGACCGTTTTCCGGTATTGAAGTAGTACGTTTCCTTTACATATTTTACAGCACTGTCATTTGATTCGATTTACGCTCATTCCAGATTCAATTACTTAGATAGTGAATCATATTGATTTAATCAACTGTAAGCATTTTGTTATTGCTATCGAACTCTCAGGTTGATATCATTTCCATTTGGATTGCTTTATAGAGATTGAGTATGATTTAGATTGAATTAGCTAAGGAGAGATGAGTTATTGCTATTGTGCTCTCAACTGATGCTATTGTTACTTGAATTGTTTATGTGAGATTTGATTATGATTTTGGCAGAGGTTTGAGTCCTAAATCTTAGATGTCATAATTCCTATAATGATTGCAATTTGAGTTTATTAGATGTATCCGTTTACTCTTGTATCAAAGGTCTATACTTCCTTTTAAGAAACATTATTCTTTGGATTCATAGCATGCACATATTGTGTACACTCTTGGGATAAAAGGAATTTCTTGGGTTGATGATTAATTGGGGGTAATTAGGAGTTTTAGAGGACACCTGTTATCAACCAACAACCATGTTATTTGAAAGGTATAACTAATCTTGTCCATCCTTAGTATTAGTTCAGAACTGTTGTAAATATGTTTATAGTTTTATTGAAAATATTGAGAAAGTTTATGAAGATATGACTTCATGGACGATGAGAGCATGGAATCTCTGTATGAAAATCCATTTCAGCAGGATAAAAAGAGCTTAGAGGATACTTATCAAGATGCTCAGGAAAATTTTCAACAGGTTCAAGATCCTAGTACAATTGAAAATGATGGAGGAGAAGATATTATTACAGATCTACTCATAGTAGAAGAAAGTATGCAGGGAAATCAAGTTTCAATTTTAGATTGTGATAAGGTCAAGTTGGATATTTCAGATCTAGATTCAGATCGTGATGATGAAGAGTACCTTGTTTGGAATCCTATGAAGGAGAGATCTATTGTTGAGATCATCTGGAATGAAGAAGACAAAGTTATTGACCCACGTTTTCTTATTTCATTAGAACAAAGCCTTCACGAGGAGGTAATCCAGTCCCTTTATGAAAAATAAGATGATATCTTTGTTCACGTAAGTGAAAAACCTTCTTTTGATAACTCAGTGGTAAAAGATAGAAGTGTTGGCTTTGAGTTTCAAGAACTATTTGAAGTTTTCCCTCGTATGACTGGTGAGTGCGATAAGAAACATGACAATCTGGTTGCCATGTCATATGAAGATGATCAACAATGTATTCAAATTTCAGAAGACCAGGGAATTGAGGACTGTCATTCAGGTTTTTCTTCTCATATTTCATGTTTTGAATTGCTATTTCAAGAAGACAATTATTGTTTTAGCTAAAGAAAACAAAAAGTACTATCTCCTCTGTTTGAAGATGAGATAGATCAAATCCTGAAAGGTCATGTTACAACCCAAGATAATGTAGGTTTGTAGTGTTCACATCATCAAGAAGGTGTTATTGAAGCTTATTCCACTTTTGAAAATGAGGACAATCTTGGAATTAGATTTATAGATCAGCAAAAAAATATTGTTTTCCTTCATGAAGATGATAGGGCTGTCATGTTTGATAGTCTTGAAGAATGTTTTTTGTTTAAGAACAACTTAGACTATGAAATTGAGGAGTATGAGCCTGAGGGAGACAATATGCCAGAAATCAAGTCATAATTTCTCATGCTCGAGGAATTTACAACCAACACTCAGATAGTAGAAGATTATACTTCTCTATGCCTTCCTATCAATTAGCAACCAACTGTTCTTTCAGATCAAAATCAAGGGAGTACTTGTATTTTTGCTACTGGATCTCAAGACAAGCTAGTGCTTCAGGATTTTCAAGATCCCTTCGGCATTCTTTTGCAAGCATTAGAGAAAATGAATGTTGCCTGGTTCATTAGCATAAGCCTTGGTTTTAGTTGTTATTGTGAGTTGCCTACATGTATATTGTTCTGCCTGCTTAAGGAAAGTGAGAGCAGAATTTCAGTGAGCAACCATCTGTTGGATTGGTTACATTGGAAGGTTCACTTCACATGATTGTACATATTTCTTCAGTAGGTAGGTGGTTGTCATCAGTATTTGAAGCCCTCAAATCTTGATGGTCTACTGCCATTAATAAGTTTTGTAAGTACTTGTTTCAACTAAGTCTTGAGTCATTTTTTCAGTCAATTTCAAGTCAGTTTGAAGTCAGTTTATGTCTTTGAGTCATCAGTATTCAGTCATGTATTTTAGATTGAGTTTTTCTTACTCCATGCCTAATGGATAAGGCTACTTGGTCTACGGTGTTCTTGGCAACTCCAAGGAGCTACCATAACCAATGGATCCATTGTTAGAGTCAGTCTTTGTAGCCTTCCACCAGTGATAAAACATGCTCTTACAAAGTGGTCTTAGGGTGTCAAAGTCAAATTTTGTCATTTCAGTGAGTCTTCAAGTAAAATTTGGTCACTAGGTATTAGGTATAGGATTGTTTTCATTCCTTCCAAAGTTTTCCAAATATTGGTCCATGTCACCATTTGGCTAAGTGTACCATCATTCAAAGAGTTTTCATCATTATTTCAAGTTCCAATAGGTCATTTTACACCTTGTTTGTGCTTCAGTTGTGCTTAGGTAAGATTCATTTTCCTCTCCTAGGGTTTTGAAGGTAATTTTTCTTGGATGGTTAAATCATCAACAAAAACTTGTATCCTGATGCTCATACATATTCCCCTATCCTTAATATGCCTTCTTAAACACTTCCCATCACTGATATCCCTCAAATTCATCATTTTCCCACAAACCCTAGCCTATTGCTACAATTTGACACTTTTCTAGGTTAGGCATGTGTTTTGAACTTTTGGACCCCTTCCCCTCACTAAATCCTTGAAATTCCACTTTCCCCTGCTTCCTAACATCCCTCCCTACTTCCCAAAATTCTCTCAAGAATTTAGAAGTCCCTCATCCCCTTCATTTCCCTTTATTTCTACAAATCCCTTGTTCCACACATCGGGATAGGTTTTATTCAAATGATGTTTTTGAGCAAGAAAAGATGAATTTGTCAAAAGTGAGAGAGGTTTTTGTCCACCATAGACTCAAGAAGAAAAGCCTCCTTTAGTTTTTACACATATATCATGGTTTGGGAGAAATTTCCAAACAATCATTTGCCACAAGATAGTTGCTGCCTTCTTGAGTGACTTTGTGAAAATCAAGATTTCTCCTAGCTGGAGTAACCAAATGACTTGCTAGATGAGTCAAATGATAACTAGACACAAAGATATTTCCAAGGGGCTATCATGAGCTCAATTTGGAGTTGAGGAATACCTTAAAAATTTAACTGTAACATCACGTTGCATTTTGGCAACCTCATTCTACACATTTTGGCCAGTCTTGTGAGATTGAGCTTTTGACAGGGCAAATGAACTCCAAATTGAAAAATTAAAGATTTTCTGGAAAGTAGACTCGACAAGATTTCCAACTAGCTAACCCATGCCCAATTTGGACACCCGGAATGCCTCCAAAAGTGTCCAGTAAAAAGCGTTGCGCTTTTAGCATTTCCTATTTTCTTCAGGTAATTTTTGTATGAGTCCCTTGGTCAAACGCACAGTGCCTAGGGCATTGCGCACTTTTTTGGGGCATCTTTTGGAGGAATGGACACCACCATTAGAGTTAGAATACCATTTACACTAAATAAAACCATGTTTCCAGATTTGAAAGTCAAAACTACTAGGTGGAAAAGGCAAAAAATCACCTAAAAATCATGTCTCTGCCTATTTTGTGAGCCAGGTGCTACGCGTTTGAGCAATATTTGGAAATTGCAGCTTTGGAGGGGAATCAAGCTCAATTTAGAAACTAGGGGCATTTTTGGAAACTAGACAAGATAAGCTCTCTAATGAGCTATCCTGAGCTAGATTTGGACACCAGGAAGGCATTCAAAACTCACACTGAATATGGCGCTGTGCACTTCCTTCAGGCGCTGTACATTTGACATTGGTGCTACATACTTGATAGGCAGCCAATTTTTTCACTGTTTCTCTCAGAAAATACTTTTCACTTGTGGGATTTTGATTTTTCACTAATGTAATTCATAATGATGATGTAATTAAAGTGTGCTTTTGTTACATAGGTTAGATACATCAGATGAATGGCCTAAGTGGCATGTAATGAATCAGTTTGCTTCATATTAGGGATGATTCAATTTGACCACCCTAGTCTTTAGCTATTAGTTCAGTCTTTTGTGCAACTATTCCTCTTCTCATGGATTTGACCCCTGAGGCTAGGATTAGTTGTTTTGAGGCCTATATCATGTAGTTTCTCAGTCATTTTACTAGTTGGACTCAGTGTGGATGCTTAGAGCTTGATTGTACACCTTTGTAAGCAGTTTGGCAGGAAATTAATAAGAATTGCAACTATTTTTATGGGATCCCTATGGTATGGAGTTCTAGTACAATTTCTTCTTCTGTGATTATATTTTTATATGTTTTATGTATGCCATCAATCATTTCATTGCTTCTAGTTGAATGTTTTCAAGTTTGATAGGTAGAATCCATTGCATCAGTGCTCTGCCTTGGGAAACCATTCACCATTTCATGTTTTCTGCAGTCCAAGAAGGATCCATGATTGTCACATTCCATTCTTAGCTTCTCACCAGTCTAAAACATCTCACCCCATCAAGCCCAAGAGTGATAAATCCTATGCCTACATTGCCCCATAGAACACCCTGCATTTCTCACCTAATTTCCCAGACCTAAACTGCCCAACTCTTCCTGATCCGGCAAAACCCCTAAAAAATCCAATCAAAACTTTCGTGCTACTATACCTAGCCTAAAATCCTTTACCTAATCCAGTCATCTTGACTGAGATCCTTACGGAGAGTGCCCTCTCCTGACCTAGTAGGGCTATCTACTTAGCTAAGCTTGGTTTGTGGTTACTCTGGCATTGCCTCCCTTTAGCCTGAGGTCAATCTAGGTGATAACAATCCCCACTCCTCATGATTATCACTCCCCCAATTTTGAATTTTCCATGTTTCATGGGTGGTTGACTAGATTTCAGTTTACTAATCGAAGGTGGCCAAGTTTACTGGCCACCTCCAGCCCATAAAAACTCTATTCTTGTTCATTAAACACACTTTTTTACCATTATATGCACAGGGAAGAGGTGAGGGGTGTCATACTTGAGCCTACCTATGATGTCAAGTTGTTGGAGATGCACGCATGTTGCTGCTAAGCTGGTGATCAATCAACTACACTTTGGAGGTTCCATATTTCATTTTCTTGCTTGTGGATAGGTTATTATTAAACACAACAATGTGATGATGTAACTAACTGAAACAATCTCTCTTTATTTAGGTATTTTCTAGTGGTTGATCTATTGCATGGAGTAGATTAATGGGCCTTGCAATTGCTCGTCAGGTATGGTGTTACTTCTTTGGGCCTTATGGATGACCTCTTGGTACCTTAGGGTGGCCAAATATTCATTTTGCTGTTGAAACAATCCTCTGCTCATGATCTGGTTGGATATGTGCAGGCTGCTACAAGAGTGATCCCCTTCATGTAGTAGTGACATAATTCTTTTCCAAAACGTATTACTGCATGTGAGACCTTTGATAAACCATGGTGATCCTAAGGAAAATCATAAAAGCTTATGGTGGTGGTGAAAGTCTGAAAAGAGTGACAAAAAATTCCTTTTCTGTGTTTTTTTTTTGTCAAAGGTGAAATATTGAGAATGGAATTAGTTGAATGGAGTAGAGGAGAGGTGAAGGGAGTTGAGTGGACCCATCCTAACATTTTACCAATGAAAATAATGGATTTTGGTCCCATTTACTAGCTGGATATCACTCCTATAGCGTTTTAGGTTGATCCTGTAGTAATTCAGGATAATCATGTAGTAGTTCAGGACAATCCTGTAGCATTTGAAGGCAAAATTGGGTGTAGTTGCTAGCTAAGTGATGGAGAGAGGTAGGGAGGTGGATGAATTATGATGATAATGCAATGGTTGTATTAGGGGGATGGAGAAATGGACTATGGACTTTGTTCCTTCAGTTGTTTCTTTCTTGACTGTCTAAAGGCCTGCAAAAGAAAAGAACGGTTAGAATAATTTTATGTAAGGACTTCTCCTTGTATTTTATTCCCTTTTCTCTTTTTTCTTTTTCTTTTTTCGAGACATGTAGACTACCTCTGGGTAGGTTTGAAACCTACATGCCTAACTTAGGCGCCTTCGAAAAGGTTTTCACTTGGGGATCTTTCCATATTATTTGTCTCCCTTTTATTTATTTATTCTTGAGTTGCCTCATAGAGGTTGTTAACCCTAGACTTGGACTTAGATATCTCATAGAATTTTTCATCTATGCCCTTTATTTATTTTTTCTTCTTTCAGAATCTTGGTGGAATGAGAGCTATGATCCCCCCAATCACTCTCAAATCCTTTCTAATTGAACTAATAAACTCTTCTTTTGACAATGGTCTCTCATACAACTTAAACCTATAACCATTAACAAGCAAGGGGATACCTTCCTCATCAATTGTTATGATTTAGATAGACCCATTATCATGGAATTTTTCCACTAGATAGGGGCCCAACCATATTGTTATTAATTTCCATTTAAAATCCTTTAATATTGAGTCACATAGAAAGGCCCAATCAGCCTTTTGAAAAGGTTTCTCCCTAATGTGTTTGTCAGTCAACTATTCCTTTATAGTTGGACTACCTCAATGTATAGGATAGCCTGCAATCTGAATTCATCTAAACCATTGAGTTGGAGTAGCCTCTCTTGTTGTGCTGCAATGAGATCCAAGTCTAACTAAGCTGCTATCCTTAGGGTATTGTATTCAAATTCGATGGATAACATGGATTTCTTCCCATAGACAAACTCAAAGAAGGTAATCCAATGGCAATCTTCCAAGTGGTGTTGTATGCCCAAGTGATTTCTATAAGTTTGTTTTCCCAATCCTTTCTATTGCTAATAACAACCTTGGTCATAATGTTCTCCAAGGCACTATTTTTCACCTCCACTTTCCCATTTTCCTGAGGTTTATAGGTAGTGGATGTCCTGTGCTTGATGTGGTGCTACTTCATGATGTCTTCGATCATGTTTGAGGTGAATTGTGTCCCTTGATCAATGGCCAACTCCCTTGGAAAGCCAAATTTGTAGAAAATATTCTCCCTTAGAAACTCAACCACCTTATTCTCAGTTTCTTCCTTGACTTTCTTTTCTCCAGCTCATTTAGTTGGGTAATTAGTGCACACTATGATATACTTCCTTTGTCCTGATGGGGGATCAATGGGCCCAGTGAAGTCCATGACCCATTTCTCAAATGGATTTAGAGTCACTTGAGGTTGAAAGGGAATTTAATCCTTAAGTGTGGTCTTACCCATCCTCTGAAACTGATCACACCTTGTGGTTTACCTTCTTGCACCTTGATGTAAAGTGGGAGAGTAGTAACCAGCTTGTACGACTTTGAAGGTTTTTATCTTAGTAGAAAAATGACCTCCACAAGGACCATTATGGAATTCTGGGAGGATTTCAAACACCTCTTCTTTCCTCACACTTCTTCTCAAAATATGATCTAGCCCCAACTTAAAAATATTCCCCCCAATCCAAGCGAATGGGGCACCTTTCCTAATAATATTTATTTTATCCTTGGAGGATAGATTAGGAGGGAACCTCCTAGAAAATAAGTAGTTTACTATATCAAAAAACCAAGGAGATAACACCAATATGGCAAAGAGGTGTTAATATAGGAGCTTATCATCTACCATCTCCTCATTCTCTGCAGGTAAGGTCAGTCTTGACATGAAATCTGCAACCACATTCACCTTCCCTGGTTTGTCAATAGTAGTCAAATAAAACTGCTACAATAACAAAAACCATCTAATTATCCTAGCGTTGGCATCAAATTTATTCACTAAATACTTAATGGTTGCATGATTAGTGTGGAAGAAAGTTTGATATCTAGTGATGTAGTGCCTAAACTTGTTCAAAGGGTGTACCATAACTAGGATTTCTTTCTCAATGACTGTATAGTTTAGCTCAACTTTAGAAAAGTTCTTACTAATGAAATAGATAGCATAGGGAAATTTATCTTCCGCTTTCACTAAGGCTACCCCTACAAATTTATCTAATGCATTTGTGTTTACATGGAAGGGTAATTCCCAATTGGGACCACTAAGGATTGGTGCAGTGGCTAACTTTTCTTTTAGCGCTTCAAAGGCCTCTTAACATTTGTATGTCCAACATAAGTCTGAATCTTTAGCTAATAGTCCAAATAAAGGTGAAGCCAATTTACTAAAGTATTTAATGAACTTTATATAATACCCAAGCAATCCTAGGAGGCTCTTGAAATCTCTTTGCTTTTGAGGGATAAGGACTATTTTAATGATGGAAATTTTATTGGGGTCAACCTCTATGCTTACCTTGGATATGGAATGGCCTAGGATAGTCCCTGTATTCATAACAAAACACATTTTTAGGATTTAATGAAAGATTCATGCCAATGAATTTATTTAAGACTTTACATAGGTTAGAAAGAGCTTCTTGAAAGTCAAAACCATAAGGAGTGAGTTCATCCATGTATATATCAACAATATCATGAACAAGGTCAACATAGATACTCAAAACTACCCTCTTGAAGGTAGTGGGGGAATTACAGAAACAAAATGGAAGGACCCTATAGGAAAAGGCACCCCAAGGACATGTGAATGTAGTATTGTCTTTGTCCTTAGGGCTGATATATATCTAGTTGTACCCACTAAACCCATCTAAGAAGGAAAATAATCTCTTCCCTGCAAGGCCATCCAAGACTTGGTCAATGAGAGGAAAATGAAAGTGGTCCTTTTTTGTAGCCTTGTTAAGTTCTTGATAATCAACACAGATCCTCCACTTCCCATTTTTCTTGGTGACTATAACGAAGGGGGGACACACACTCACTATATGAAATGGGGTATATGAACCTTGCATCCATTAACTTTTGTAATTCCTCTTTCACAATTTCCTTAAGAGTTGGGTGCATCCTCCTCTAGGGTTGGCATACAGGCTTGCATCCCTCTTTGATGTAGATATGACAAGTACAAATGAAGGGATGCACACCTTTCATCACTTTATAGTCCCAAGCAAAAGCATCCAAGTGTTTCCTCACCACACTACATAATTGTTCTTCCTGCTCAACTGAGAGAGAGGAGTTGATCTTTAGAGTCCTGGATGGGCTAGTCTCTACAATCTTAGCAAGTTCTAAGTTAGTGTCAAGAGAGAAAAAATCAGTCCAAGGGGTACTCTCGGATTCCTTCATCAGTTCATCAAATGGCATGACAGTGGGAGGATGATTATGTAATATATGGTCAATAAAGTCATCTTCATCAAGCTTCCTCCCCCTTATAAAAGTTTCTTGTGTGAATATTGGGTAGAGGGATTCCTGATAAAATTCTTGCTCTTCCTCATCCTCTAACCATAAGGGCAAGTCATGCTCAATAGAAGGTTGATTAGGAGTATAAAACACAAACTATTTTGATAGATGCTTATTCTTGATGGTCATGTTCCCACCTCTAGAGCTAATTTAGGCATCAATAATGGCCAACTAAGGTCTTCCTAAGATGAGAGGGTAGCCATTAAACTTAGTTTTGTGATGAAGGACAAGAAAATCATTGGGCTACTCCCAGGATTCAATGAAGACCATTACATCCTCAATAACTCCCTCATGATCTACTGTGGATCTATCTACAAGTAGCAATACTATAGTGGTGTTCCTCAAGACCCATTGGAGGTTAATATTGAGCATAGTTTCTTTGGTCATCACACTGATTGCAACCCCAAGTTCAATCGAGGCATTAGGGACCATAATTATATCTATCTACACATCTAATACTAGGCTACCAAGGCCCAAGTACTTTGGGGAGATCACCCTTCCAATCATTAGTTCAGACATATGCCCAACAACATTGATAGTGGGAGTATATCTTCTTCTTCTCCTAGGCCTTTTGAAACGATCTTCCTTGATAAGCTTGTTGAAAACAGGGACACCTTTGATGGCTTGGAGAAGGGGTATTTTGATACAAAAAATCTTCAATTTTCCAAGACGTTCTTCCTCTTCCGGGGTGTGTTGTTTAGGTTGGATCAACCTCTTAGGGTAAGGAAGTAATTGGCTTGAGGGGAATTCTCTTCCTTCTCTTCTTCAAGATATTTAGGTGGAGAAGGTGGGTGAGCATATGGAAGGACCTTCACAGACCGAAGGTTTATCTCTTTTATTTCCACAACATAAGTAGGATAGGATGTCTCCCCATTGTACCATTGCTTTTTCCTGCTTATTGTTTAGGTTCAGATTCAGTTGGGTAGTGAGTTGAGGTTGCTTAGGTGGGTTATGGTGAGGAAGTTGTGGATGAGGTTGTGGTGGAGGAATTAAAGCAAGAGGTTAGGTTGTTTGAGGCCTCCACCCTTGTGAGGAGTTGCCCCATTAAGGAGATTGAGGTGGATATTGATGGAAAGGAGGGTTGATAGGTCAAACAGGATATTAAGGAGAATAAGGCCAAAGAGAGGGGATATGCCATGATGGATGAGAGGAATGGTACTAAGGATGGAAAGATGCATTCAGATTTGGATTATAAGGGGGATAATGTGAACCTTGCATGCCTTGTTGATATGGCCGAAGGCCTTGGGGCCTCCTTTGGTTAGTGAAGCAAAGTTGCTCCGAACCACCTTCTTCCCCTTTGTATACAAATTTTAGACTTGGAAGAGAGGGACATTTGTTTGTTGCATGGTTTTCTTCAAAGACATAGAATACTTCTATAACATTCAATGGGAGCTCATTTCTAGTATGTATCTTAGTGCATATAGGGAAAAAGATAGCTATCACTCTCTCTGCTTCCTCTTGCTTCCTTTTGATCTACATAATATCCATATGTAGGGAAAAGGTATGCAACACTTCAATTTTGAATTCCTCTAACATAATTCCTATCTCATGTTTGGTGGTTGATGTAGAGGGAGATGAACTAACCAAGACTTGCATAGACCTACCTTTTCCTAACAACCTTAGAGTGATTCCTAAATACTGTCTTGATGTCATCATAAGGAAACTAGTAGATTTCCCCTACTGGCAACATGTTGAGTGTCTCCATTACATACTCCGTAATCACTCAGAGAAGAACTAACTTCAGTGGCTTAGGGTCAAGGTTATAGTTAGCCCTCCTATAATTGAGTTGGAATCTCTCCTCATAGCCTTCTAAGGATTCATAAGGTCCTAAGGTAATCCTAAGGATTTATTCCTTTGTTTCTTTAGAACTACAGTAATCCATATACTTATCATTAAAGGCATGCTACATTTGGGTCTAGGTAGTGATGATGCCTATAGGTAAACCCATAAACTAGCGCAAAGCTACATCTCAGAGGGTGGATGGAAACAAATTTAGCTTTTCTTCCTGAGAGGTATAGTCATAGGTCCTACAGGCAACAACAAATTCAAACATGAAGGTGTCAGGGTATTTAGAGGTTAGGCCATGGAAATTTGGAAGGGAAACATGACTTATATTCTTCAATCTAGCCTCCCCATTGGTTTCTCGGATAGGAAAAATCCCATTCTATCTATTTTCAACCATGGTGTGGGCATGTAAGGTGGGCTCTTCTTCTCCTATAGGTTCCTAAAAAATGTCAGGTTCCTCACCTAGAGGGTTTTCTAACTTCCCTATAGTCAGAGAGGGATGTTTACAGTCACCAAAGAAGGATGATGGTTGGCTGCTTTAAGGGGTGGGGGTTTTTGGTAAGAATTTCCCTTGACTATCCCTACTCCTACGAGGCATGAAAGCACTAACTCTATTTTTTTATATTTTTCTATTTTATCCTTTGTTTCAAGCTTTCAAACCAATAGTACTGATGCAAAATAGAAAGGAAAAAAACAAGCAACTTCTATGTAGAAATAACACCTACTTGGAAACCTCCCTGGAAACGATGCCAAAAAGTGATGAGCTCTAGTATTGCATCAAGGATGTTGCAACTCCCAGGGCTCTCAACTTAAATTATCAACCTGAGGTTCATACAACCTTAGAGGTGCCAGTGCTATATGTACAGTAGGTTAAGCTCTACTCATGTCACCCTCAATCATTGGATCAGTTCAAGGAATATAGGGACCACTCCTTCAACTAACTACAAAGAAAATTTCTATGACAACATGTCATCATTTCAAGGAAATGAACATTACTCTAATTGCAGAAATGAAAACACCAATCATTAGATGTATAGGCTACTTGTAACTGCAAGGAAGAAAAAGGCTACACTAATTGCAAAAAAAAATCATGCTACTCTATTAGTAGACTAATCAAATAAATGTTCTACTTGCATGAATCATTAATCTAATTGCAAATTGTTTGAGGAGAATAAATTTAGTCTACAATACATAACTAGATAATTTAAAAGACTAAGTCTAATCTACTTGTTTGTGCTTTCATAGGATGAAGGATAGGTTTGGATTAGTCTTGGAGTTTCCCTAACCATGGAATCAAATCCTAGGCGACATTATTCGACTTAAAAATTCAAAAGTAAGCAACTAGGACAAATCTGGCTAAATTTAGGTAGTCTTACAAGAGAGTTATAGGGTGCTACAAGAGGCTTTGTTTTGCTACAAGAGGGCCTTATTTTGCTATAGGAGTGGGTCTGAGAGGTTTCTGAGGGAAGGTAAGGTTTTCTAAAGGTGAAGGAAGGAAGATGGGGTTGAATGAAGGATGTTTGAGGCCCTTTTCCAAGTTTAGCACCCTTTAAAGGCCCATCTTGCACAAAAGCTCATGCCCATGGTGTGCTTTATTAGCCTTGAAAAGACGATCTCGGTGACAAGGATTGGGAGAAATATGAGGCATCCCAAAGAAGGATAGATATGACAAGGTGGATATGGATGAGTATGCAAACTCTTGCAAATCACTGGAAACTCTTGCAAACTAGGAATCAAGGACATCCATCAATATTGTAGTAAAATTAATCAAAGTGGAAAGAATGAGTTGAATCCTTCAATATATATCATGCCCTAGAACATGCATCTAATCTATTTTCCAAATCATGTTGTTAACTCATAAGGTGCAGAAACCAAGCATGCAAGAATATTTTGATCTAAAGCCTAGCAATTTCCAAGAAATCATAAACACATATTTTTGGCTTATATGGTTGTAGACTCTTCAACCACACTTCCCACAAGAGAGAAGGTGATCCAACCTGCAACTAAAACTTTTGTAATACAATTCCTACTTAAGAAATGAAATAAATACAATAACTTGAACAAGAACAAGGAAAGAATACATTATAGGCATTAAAGCCTTTGGGTTGGGCCCAGACCGAAGGGTTTCAACCCTCCAAAGTTAACTCAGATGTAGACCAACAGTGAGCTTTCCATTAACATAAAATGAGATTCACATACATAATATAAAAGATGAAAATAACAGTGTCAAGATCTTAGATCTCAATATCTACTCCTATCTTCAACAAAATTTTGAATCCTAATGAGCCCTTAGGCTTGTTTATTTGTATAAAAAGTGACTGAGGGGAAACTCCTTTGAGAGGAGTATTGCTTCCCTCCAAAATCTCAGAATTGGCAGATCTAGTTCCCTTAGATCTTCACATGGACTTGAGTTCCTTGGATTCCAATGGACTTTGGCTATTGGTGAGGAATCTTGCAACTCAAGTTGAGTTGGAGAGTTAATGCAATGGAAAATCCTCCTATATTCTCTCAGATGCCTCCAACATGCCCCGTGCATAGTAAATATATACAAAAATGCTTCTTTTTCCTGCATATTAACCACATTATGCCATGAAATATGACAAGTACCATTTAGTCTTCCTACTAAGCACATTATGGCTACAAAATGTAATGTGAGAAAAAGAGAGTTTAGGGGCTGGAAGATAGTACAATGGGCCTCAAAATATACCTATTAATGGGACCCATCAACCACCTTAAGGAAATGGAGTTGACAAACTAAGACTTTACTGACTTCCCTCAGGTGCTACAGGACCCCCAAGAGCTAAACCACCTTCAAGGTGTCCAAACCCTGAGTTGACTTTAACCCTCTAGTCGCATGCATAAGTTTGCAAGGGAGCGACTGTAGTATTTTTTACCCAGCTTTGTGCCAGTGATCGCAAGATCTAAGTAACTTTTTCAGTGCTAGTCTCCAGACCATTGCACATAACTTGATGAAGCTTTCTAGAAAATGAATGACACAAACACAAAGCCTTCCATACAATACTTATACAGGAACTTGACCTAGAAAGACCTAACCATGACAGAGATTTCTTCAAACACATTGAGAACATGTAATCTATAGGTCATAATTACATATCTAAACATAGGGATCTCATAGTTATCCGAGAATCGTCAAGAAAGTATGATTCTCTCTCACAATATCTACATTATCATATATTAGGTCATGCATTCATTAACTATTCATTTACCAATCAAAACATGTTAAGACCCATAACTAAAATATGTCATGAGACCATGCTTATAACCAACATATAACTTGAATAATAACAATGGTAGAACAACCATCGAAGCCACATAATAACAAGTACATCTACTCATGAAATACAAGGGAAACAATCTCTTATTAACATATTCAAAATCCAACCAAGTCAGCGACTTCCACATACCACCCAACCATAGATTGGGCTAAACCAAATATTTCTTTTAGCCAATCATGCTTGTGCCATATTCCAAGCATGATTGTGGAACTCACAAAAAACCAACTAGGGCTTCGTCAGGCTTTACTGTGTATCCTGCCATTACCATTCAAGGGATTTATAGCCCCCAAACCCTCATCTATACAACTAGGATTTATAGTGTATCCCTCCATTAATGGTCAAGTGATTCCTAGGCCCAAACAAAGAAACATACACTACCAGACTTTACCACAATATTGCCAAAAATGATCAAGGGATTACTAGGCCTAAACATGCTTGGAGGCCTATAGATTTCTTCAATAATACCTTGAGAGGAGTTTTCCCATCTCCACCTTTAGGATTCACCATGTATCCTTCCATTATTGATCAAGGGATTCCTAGGCTTTTGGGAATTTTTCTTAGACCACCTCACCCAGTTTCATAACAATTTGACAATCCAGCTCAACCAAATGAAAGAACCCCATCACACCATGGCTATCTAGAAATGGCATGGCAAGGCTAAAACCACTGTCACACCAGGAAAAGCCCATGCCAATGAAAACAGGAGAACCAAATACACACATGCATGTACCATGCATGCAAAAGCTAGCAAGTAAATCATACATGCAACTTGATACCTGCAAGTAATCCCACTATAGCTGCTTGATCCAAATATTCCTTGCTTGATGTTTTCTTCCCTTTTCTTCCTTGTCCTTCCTTTACCTTCCTTTCTCCAATTCTAGAGTGCTCCAAGAATGTTCTAAGTGTGCAAGAGTATGATAGAGAGAGAATAAAGAGAGAGCTCCACTATAGAACTGTCAAAAATATGTGAATTGATCCTCAATAACTTTTTTATTAATTGTTATCATCTAAAAAATGATCATCTAGCCATTTCTAACTAGGTGGATCAAAATACACCATGTAGGAGTAAGTTTACGATAGTAAAATCACTTTCACTATAGGAAATAATTTAGTAAACCATTTTTATATAATTATTTGTGATTAAAATTATAAAACCCATGAAAATAATTGAATAAATAATTATGTATTTAATTTTCTGTAGGAATAATTATTAAATCATTCTTTGATAATTATTCCTCGTCACATTTGACTAAATCACCTTGGAATAATTAAATAAATCATTATGTTTTTATTAGTCCTTATTCTTATTTTTGGAATAATTGTTAAACTATTATTTAATAATTATTTCAAATTGACACTTTTCTTAATTATCACAAAAGTAGTTAATACATCATTTTATTTGTTAATTTCTTCAACCATTTTCTAAATAAATATATTTGACCATTTTGAATATCTTTTCCCTCTCCAAAAAATATAATAAAGTATCCCTATTGGTTAGATTTTGATTTGGTCAATAAGATTTTATTATTTTCCAACTCCTAATTTAGCTCAATACTTTGTTATAAATAAGAGGGTTTTTAATTCATTCTTCACCATGATCATTATCATTGTCACCATTATCATCTCACAACATTCGAGCTCCCACTTGAGTTCCATATTGCTTTTGGGTTTTCTGCATATTTGAGATAGAAGAATGAGGTCGTTGAAGCACAAGGACATTAAGAAGACCCATCCCAGGGGGGATTCACAAAACCATGTTGTAGGTCTTCTTCAATAGGTATTTCAATAAAGTTATTATTCATTTGAAGTCTTTCTATTGGGTTATTACACTTCTTTTTACTTCTACTATTGGGTTATTACACTTCTTTTTACTTCTACTATATGTTTTGGGCTTGCATTAGATATTTTCTTGCAGGGTTTTGTCACTTTGCTTGCAAATCTGAAGCATAATAAGTGACCACATCTTGTTGTTAGGGTCACTTATCACCAATGACTTAAGTGAAGTATTTTTTGGTACTCTTTTATGAAATATTTATACTAGCATGAATGAGGCCTCTATTGTCTTCATTTTCCTCCATTTTTCCTTCAATTTCCTCCTCGCATGAAACCTTTGACCTTTGACCTTCCTTTTCTACCACTTTCCTTTATTTTAATAAATAAAATGCCAATTAATTCCTCTTGCCTTTTTAAAGCCTTCGCCATTGCCGTTTCCAATTTCCCTTAGCCATAACCAAATGAACACCCACTGGGATTTTTTTCTACACATTTAGCTTGGAATACATGTCTGATGACCTTTGTCTTATTTTCTATTTATTAACTTTATTACATGAAATTTTAACCAGTGGTTGTTACAAATCGATCCATAGTAGATGAGCACCACCCATGGCCTCATTTTTAGGCAGTCCATTGGTTAGTCTAAGGTCATGTGTTCGAGCCTAGCGGAGGTTCATCTGAAGCAATACATTTTTTTTGTTCAACTTCCCAAGGCCACGTGGTAGCCTCTCATAAGGCCACATGGTGTCCTATGATTGGCCCATGTTATGGCCTATGATTGACCCATCACATCAAACGTACACCCAATAACTGTGTGCCACATGCCTTCACAGTATTGGTCCAGATGTCATTCATACATCCTAGTTAGCCTGCTGATGTCAACACCACGTTAGCTTACAGTTTGCAAAGTCAACCCTACACTTTTAATTTTTTGTTATTTGCTGAAAAATTCATAACAAAAAAATTATTCATACTGTGTCAGATTGAGGCGATTCAAGCATCATTGGATTCAAAACAAGGAGATATATGATTTTACACTAATTTTTAGAGTCTTTGAGCGCTTTCATTTTTCATCATATTTTTGATCCCCTGAATCATCCCTCAAGTAAGCTAATACGGATAATAAATGATCATCCAAGTACTATGGCCTTGTTTTCGCTGCGATCAACACCCTCCAAATTTTTTCTAAAACTTGAATTTTGGAGCGTGCTGAGGATATTTTGACCTATCGCTCTATGGTTACTCCATAGTCATTTGGTGTTTTGAAAAGTGTTTAAGTCTTCTTCCTCATTTCAAACTATCAAGTCACTTACACACACATGCTTAGTCTCTAATGGGTTCATGAACACACTTCCTTTATGAAATCTTGGATAGGCATAGCACCATCCATCAAGATAGTTCATGTGTGATGTTTAACTCATGTTGACAATCATTGCGCACTTTTATTGATAGTTCCCCTCACTTTTTTGTGTTTGTACTTCTATTTTGGTGAGTTTTTTCAACTGCTATCTTTTGCAGATTTTCACTTTCACAAGTATCGCTTCCACATTTGTGGTTGTCATTTTGTATTTATTTTACTTTAACAAGTTTTTTTTTTCATTCTAAATTCACTTTGGCATGTGTCTCTTTTAAGGTCATTCACATTTTCCAAGTGTCATCTTCATGTTTTCCACCTAGTGCAGGTGTCACTTTTATGTTTTCACTCTTGCATGTGTCACATCTTTTTGTATCACCAAAGTCAGTTCTAGAGCACTATTATGCATTATATGGTATTACATATCATTGAAATATGCATTATACACATTCCTACAACCTATTGCACATTTTGGCCACAGTCGTCACTTCTGTTATCACTGACAAAATTTCAATGCCAAATGTCTTACATTTGTTTTATGGTAAAACACATAAATCATTTTTAGCAGTTTCGCAGCGCAACATCTTTTAGGTGATTTTGCAGCGCGCTGCGAAACCCCTGTAGCAGCCTGTTTCAGCTGAAGAAACTCTGTTTTCTGCTTTTACTAGTCAATTTCTAAAAGCTTTCCTGAGCAGCTGAGAACTTAATTTTGCAAACTGAAAGAGGCTTTTCTTCCTAACATGCTTCACTGCAAAAACATCTTTCAGTTTCTTCAAATTCGTTCTGAGGTGGGAGGAATTTATGGTTAAACTTGCGCTACAAAACTGCAGAAAGTCAAGCTTTGTCTACTGGTTTTAGTAGTGTTTTTCAAAATCAGTTTATGGTCACATGAAAGGCTATCTTGGAATTCTGAAGGAGGTTTCTCTTCATAACATGTCCATCTACAATAACCTATCTCACTTTATTCGTATGTGTTTTCAGTTTGGAGATAAGAAGCTTTCATTGAGACCGTAATTTCAGAAAATGGATTTTTCCCTGTTTGCCACGTGTTTTTCAAGGACAATTTCTGGACAACTGGAGAAATATTTTAAAAAACCAGGAGAGGTTTTTGTTCTGGAAAACATGGGCTACATAAAACTCCTTCAGTTTCGTAAAATGTGTCATGGATGAAGAGATAAAGGCTCTGCAAGTTTCAAGGATCTAACCCTAAAAACAGGGAAACATGTTCCCTAATTTCTAGGGTTTCTCATCAGCAGTTGGGTGACCACGTGGGAGGCTTCATCAAATTCGACCTCATGGAGTATTAGGTGTCAAAGAATGCTTTAAATTTTTAGATAATTTTGTTGTAATCATAATAAGGAGTTACACTCCTAGTTGTATTAGGTCTCTAGGACTCCTAGTTAGCTGTTCTTTGCATTTAATAGTTAGTTTTGAGTGTCATTAGGTGTCAAATTAGGAGGAATTCGAATTCCCCTCATGCTGGAGGAAGAAATCTACATGAACTCTATATATGGGAGAAGAAATGATGTACAAAGGGTTGGAAAATGTTAGAGAAAAAGACTACTTTTGTAAATGCTATGCAGGGATTGATATATACAAAAGCAGTTGGACTTTTCTGAAGCTGGGATTCTTAGTGTACTTCAGTGAGCTTCATCTTTCATCTTTGATATGCTTTACTTCCATAGTCTTAATGCTTATTACTCAGAATTCATGGAGGAACATGCTCTGACTTCCTTTAAGTGTTAAACTATGGTGAATTGATTTTTTGAGTCCTATCTTTGGATGTTTTTCTTCAATGTTTTAATACTTATTACTCAGAATTCATGGTTACTCATGCTCTGACTTCCTTTAGGTATTAAACTCTGATATATCACTTTAAATTCTCTCCTTTTAAATACCTTGATGTATCATTATTCATAATTCATGCCCACATGCTCTGACTCCTATGAACTTCAAGTTATTTGAGACTTTCTTGAATGTGTCACTCTTTCATTGAAGTATATACAAGCCTCAGTTTTATAAGAAGAGCCATGTGTTATCCTTATCTCTGTCACTGACTCCATAGCCCAATGGTAGCAAGTCTCCATCTTCCAATCTACAAACATATAAAATCACAAATCATAGAGTTAGCCATCTATCCATATCTTTAATCAATATCATTAACCCTTTGAGAGAGCCCTCTCAGGCTAAGGAGGCTAAGCCTTACCTAAAAGATTGGTTTGAAATAGTTACACTAAGATTGTCTAATCAGCAGCCTATCAGGGTCCTATTTTGGTGATAACATTTTGGTGCGTCTGCCTGGAGCCTGAAGTCTATTCATTCCCAAAATCAAGAGGCTGAACTTCTAAAGGTAGCAGGAGCTCAGACATCTTTTTGAGGCTGCAAAACTACCTTGGCGACTCCACACATCAAATAACAAATTAGAAGGTGACTCCACTGCTAGAAGATCAGTAGCTTGATGAAGTTTCAAGATGAATTCCACTGCAAGAATGAATGCCAGGTATGCTCCTATGAATCGGTCTCATATCCCTGGTTTTCCAAATCCTATGCCAAAGGTTGATTGGTTAGAGGATCTTTCGATATTCAAAGATAAAAAGAAAGACAATGCTGCTCTTCATTTGGTTAGGTTTCATATGCATGTACGCAATCTTAAGGTTCACTTTCCTGAGGATTGTCTCATGAGGATGTTTATGGCCACTTTAGAAGGAAAAGCATGGTCTTGGTATAAAAGTTTGGAAAATGGTTCATTATCTTCTCTTGCTGATTTCCATAATGTGTTCTATGACATGTATAAAGAGTGTCATCCTTCCTTATTGTTGCTCAAAGATTGTTGTAGACATTCTTTAAATCTCATTCAGTACTTGGAGGATTGTTATGATGATGATGAGTTTATGGATGAAGAAATTTTAGAGGCTCTTCATAACAATGCATTTCAGCACCAAGAAGAAAGTACAACATCTCATGAAATGCAGCATGAAGATCAGCAGGGGTTTACTTATGAAAACCATGTTCAATCCTCTGATATTGATGTAGAGATGCAGCAGACTTGTCAGTCTTTGGATCATTATCAAAATGAACATGATTACAAACACCAAGAAGAAATGTTGGAAGAAATTTTTTATGACCCTCAGGCAGAGGAAAAGATTGTTCATTTTTGTAATTTCTTGCAGCAGCTTACACCAAAGAATGATGATAATAATGAGGAAAATTCCATTGTTTGTTGGAATGATTCAGAAAAGCAGTTGGATAGCTTGCCAAATAGCAAATTGGATAGCACATCAAAGGGGTTTTGTGTGGCTAAGGATCAGTTTTCTAAAGAGATAGAATGTTATGATGATTATCAAACTAACCATGTGTTTTTTGACCCTATAGCTGACTACATGGAAAAGATTTACTGTTCAGGCTTCCAATTATATGTTCATCTTGAAGAACAGATGCACCTCATGCTTCCTTGGTTATTTCAGTATCTGGTTTATTTATGCTTCAAGCACAGTAAGGAGATCCAAGTTTCAGATCAGATTGATGATTGGCTTCATTGTAAGTTTCATGTTCCTTGAGCTACAATTGGAGAATACAGCTGATAGGGTAGGTAGGTAGGAAAGTGCAAATAAGCTCAAGGTTGACTGAGAATTTTTTCAGTAGTGGTAGATTTCTTTTTCCCACAGTCATCATCAAGCTTAAGCCCGAGGTGAAGGCTCAAGAAGCTGAAAGAAGATGTTTGTCAAATAAATTTTACAAGGCACTGGAACTGCAGGTTCTTAGTGTACCACAAGGGCACACTATCCCAAGTGGAGCCACTGTTATCACTGACAAAATTTCAATGCAAAATGTCTTACATTTGTTTTATGGTAAAACACATAAATCATTTTTAGCAGTTTCGCAGCGCAACATCTTTTAGGTGATTTCGCAGCGCGCTGCGAAACCCCTATAGCAGCCTGTTTCAGCTGAAGAAACTCTGTTTTCTGCTTTTACTAGTCAATTTATAAAAGCTTTCCTGAGCAGCTGAGAACTTCATTTTTCAAACTGAAAGAGGCTTTTCTTCCTAACATGCTGCACTACAAAAACCTCTTTCAGTTTCTTCAAATTCGTTCTGAGGTGGGAGGAATTTATGGTTAAACTTGCGCTACGAAACTGCAGAAAGTCAAGCTTTGTCTACTGGTTTTAGTAGTGTTTTTCAAAATCAGTTTATGGTCACATGAAAGGCTATCTTGGAATTCTGAAGGAGGTTTCTCTTCATAACATGTCCATCTACAATAAAATATCTCACTTTATTCGTATGTGTTTTCAGTTGGGAGATAAGAAGCTTTCATTGAGACCGTAATTTCAGAAAATGGATTTTTCCCTGTTTGCCACGTGTTTTTCAAGGACAATTTCTGGACAGCTGGAGAAATATTTTAAAAAACCAGGAGAGGTTTTTGTTCTGGACAACATGGGCTACATAAACCTCCTTCAGTTTCGTAAAATGTGTCATGGATGAAGAGATAAAGGCTCTGCAAGTTTCAAGGATCTAACCCTAAAAACAGGGAAACATGTTCCCTAATTTCTAGGGTTTCTCATCAGCAGTTGGGTGACCACGTGGGAGGCTTCATCAAATTCGACCTCATGGAGTATTAGGTGTCAAAGAATTCTTTAAATTTTTAGATAATTTTGTTGTAATCATAATAAGGAGTTACACTCCTAGTTGTATTAGGTCTCTAGGACTCCTAGTTAGCTGTTCTTTGCATTTAATAGTTAGTTTTGAGTGTCATTAGGTGTCAAATTAGGAGGAATTCGAATTCCCCTCATGCTGGAGGAAGGAATCTACATGAACTCTATATATGGGAGAAGAAATTATGTACAAAGGGTTGGAAAATGTTAGAGAAAAAGACTACTTTTGTAAATGCTATGCAGGGATTGATATATACAAAAGCAGTTGGACTTTTCTGAAGCTGAGATTCTTAGTGTACTTCAGTGAGCTTCATCTTTCATCTTTGATATGCTTTACTTCCATAGTCTTAATGCTTATTACTCAGAATTCATGGAGGAACATGCTCTGACTTCCTTTAAGTGTTAAACTATGGTGAATTGAGTTTTTGAGTCCTATCTTTGGATGTTTTTCTTCAATGTTTTAATACTTATTACTCAGAATTCATGGTTACTCATGCTATGACTTCCTTTAGGTATTAAACTCTGATATATCACTTTAAATTCTCTCCTTTTAAATACCTTGATGTATCATTATTCATAATTCATGCCCACATGCTCTGACTCCTATGAACTTCAAGTTATTTGAGACTTTCTTGAATGTGTCACTCTTTCATTGAAGTATATACAAGCCTCAGTTTTATAAGAAGAGCCATTTGTTATCCTTATCTCTGTCACTGACTCCATAGCCCAATGGTAGCAAGTCTCCATCTTCCAATCTACAAACATATAAAATCACAAATCATAGAGTTAGCCATCTATCCATATCTTTAATCAATATCATTAACCCTTTGAGAGAGCCCTCTCAGGCTAAGGAGGCTAAGCCTTAGCTAAAAGATTGGTTTGAAATAGTTACACTAAGATTGTCTGATCAGCAGCCTATCAGGGTCCTATTTTGGTGATAACAACTTCTATCGTAGCTTGTGTTCTAAGTGTTGTAATGTTCCATTTCAATCGTCGTACTTAGAGATAGGTGACACTTATCTATTGTTTTAGGGTGTGACTATTATTCATGAGTCATGTTTCATTCCATTGGCTTGTATTGATGACATTTATGTGTGTGACATGTTGTGGCTAGAATCAACCTACTAGAGATAACCCCCAAGTTGGAGGAAATACCAGTGCCTAGGACATCCTTGTTGAGTGCTTGCAGGTTTGCAAGAGCTATAAAAAACATTCAGTATTCAATATGTCATGGAGTAGAGATGATTCAGAACCCTCCTCCATAGGAAAAATATAACAATCTGATGAAAAATTAACTCACAGAAACATCAATTTAAATCTACAATGGCCTTCATCACTTGAGTTTGCAACTTAATAATTCATTGTAGTATATGGGACAGAAGAATTAAACAAGAAGGAAATTCAATACAGAGGGCTTATCTCTAAGAATCCTATGCAGCTAAAATCAAAGTGAAACATATTAAGTAGGGATGGAGTATGAGATGCAAAGATACATAATGTGCACTTTAAGGATTTAATTTCCATGTCCATACATGCATTATACATCAATATTTGACTTCAATGAATCTATACATTCATGAGAAAGACCTTCATTAGCTACTTATGATATACTATGAGAGGAAAATGGAACATGTAATAAAGTAACATAGTAAGAACACATACTACAAACTCGAGTAAGCCGGAGTCACCAAAAAATTGTATTAATCTTTAGTAGAGCAATAATCCATCAACAATGCATAACACTTCTCTATTGGAAAGAAAAATATCACAAAAGTTATGAACCTTCTTAAAATATCATCTAATTGTTTTTAAAGTGTTGGGTTGTGTTATATTCTTTCCACGACTAGCCCTCGTAGTTTACGGGGGGTGGAGCCCCCCCTTTGTTGCGCCGATTGTGCAGCGGGGGGGTCACAGGGAGTTTGAGGGGGGCAGTTAGCCCCCCTCTATGGGGTCCAGGGCAGTGCCCTAGTGAATTTTTTTTGGACCCTATATTAGGTTGGGCGGACCTACCTACGGTTTTCTACATGGTTTTCACACATGGTTTTGGACGTAATGGTTTTCGTTCCATGGTTTTGGTCACAATGGTTTTCATTCCATGGTATTGGATGCTTCGGCATGTATAAATATGTTCTGTAACATTGAAAGGAACATAATGAAAAATCAAGCTGATAGTCCTGGTTTTTGGGATCTAGGGGAAAATCTCTGTGTATATGTGTTTTATGTGTTATGCTCTCACATTGTTTATTTTCTGTGTTTTAGAATCCGTATGCAGGTAATTTCTGTATAGGGTTAAAACCTACATTTGGTATCAAAGCTGTTTTGGCTTCAAGGGGATGCCTTTGTCACTGAGGGGTTTCACTCGGGCCTATGGTAGACCCTATTCAGTGGGAGATCTATGGGATAGATTCTAGTGGTGAAAGAAGATGGCGAGCAGTGGAAAGATAGAGATCGAGATATTTAATGGTCAGAGTTTTGAGTTGTGGAAACTCAAAATGGAGGATCTGTTGGTGGATAAAGATAAGTGGATCGTGGTAGATCCTGGTACTAAACCAATGGGACTGTCCAATGAAGAATGGAAGAAGTTGGATCAAAAGGAAAAGAGCACAATACGATTGTGTGTCTATGATTTAGTATTCAGGGGAAGATATGGCTAAGGCTTTGCGGGACAAGCTAGGGACTTTGTACCAATCTAAGTCTCTGGTGAATAAACTGTTCCTATGGAAAAAGTTGTATAACCTGAGGATGAAAGATGGAGACTCGGTGACAAAACATCTGAACGCATTTAATACAGTGGTAAGTTAGTTATTATCTATTGATATTAAAATTTTAGATGAAGATAAGTGCATCAGTTTGTTGTGTTCTCTACCAGATTCATGGGATAGTCTGGTTATTGCAATGGGTAGCAATGCAATTGCCTTGCAGTTTGATTGAATAGTCTCATCCTTGCCAATGGAGGAGATGATATGGAAAAATATGGAGAGCTAGAATGGTGATTCCTTGTTTGTACGAGGATGGTCCTAGAATAGAAACAAAAATAGGTCATTGAGGGGAGATCTAAATCTCCAGGAAAACCTATAAAGGTGGTTTGTTGGAAATACGGAAAGGAAGGGCACTACAAAAGGGATTGTAAATCTAAAGCTCCTAACAAAGGAAAGGGATTTGATGATGCTCCTTCTACAGAGGTGAAAACCACATCCGATGATGGTGGGGATGTGTACTTGGCTTATTCAAGTACACATGTAGATCATGAGGCATGGTTGATTGACTCAAGTGCATCCTTTCACTTCACTCCCCATAGAGAGTGGTTCTATGAGTATGAGAGATATGATGGTGGTGATGTCTTCCTAGGGGATGATAGGAAGGCTAAAATCGTTGGTCGCGGAAAAGTAAAGTTGAAGTTGCAAGGTTGAAGGGTTAGAACACTTCCGAACGTTCTTCATATTCCTACATTGGCCAGAAATTGGATTTCTGTAAGCAAACTAGATGATGCAGGTGTAAAAATAGTGTTCTAGAAGGATACCTGCAAGATGGTTCAGTGAGCACTGGTATTGAAGCAGGGTGGTGGGCTCCAGTATTGTAGCAATAATGCTACAACTCCTGGAACTCCCTTCTTTAATTTTATCAACCCGGTAGTTCGTAACAAACTTGGAAGCGACGGTGCTGTATGCACAAGTACTAGCTCTTGCCGCAGCTGTCACTTGGTCAGTTGGCACAAGTCCACTAGGAGCTTAAGCCAACTTCTATGATCTTTTAGAAGAATCTTTTTAATTTATGGATGAAAGCTAACTCGAAGGAAGCTAATCTAATTGCAAAAAGAAACTAAAAGCCAAAAAGAAACACAAACCCTAGCAAACCCTAATTCTACCATCTAGTCTTACTGACGCAAAGGAGAGCATGCAAACTACTGAAATAGATGCCATTACTTCTATGAAGGTAAAATACATGTGTCTAGACTACCACTATCTGAAGAAAACATCTTTTTGTATTTTTGATTAAGTTGTTAGAATTATCATGCATGTGCTTTTAACTGGCTTTTCACTGTGCAGAGGTGGATCAAGGAGGAGAAATGCTTGGAAGAGGTCGAGAAGGTTCAGAGAGGGTCTAAGGAGTCCCCAACACCCTTCCAGAGAGTTTCAAAGAGTTAGGCTATCAAGAAACCTCATTCGTGAGCTTCTAGAGGAAGTCTGCAAGGGTTCTACAGGATGTTTAGGATTTCTACAGGATGTTCTGTAATTTTTCTACAGGATGTTTAAAAATTGGATTTTGGAGGATGGGTGAGTGAGGTAAGGTGCATGAATGGATAGGGAGGCAGGGTAGGGGCCTGAAATGACCCAAGGACTGATGGATAGAGTTGAGGAGAAGGTGTAGATGGTTGGACTTGTTCCAAGAAGACTGAAGTAATGCTGCACAAAAGTAGGGTTATGAGGGCAGTATGGCAACGTGAGGCAAGAAACCAAGTTAGGAGATGGAGGAGATGGGTTTGAGGGAGTCTGGGTAGACAAAGAAGTGGTACAGGTGCTCTGCAATTTGTGTTTCCAACTGAACCAACAAAGACATGCAAGAAAACAAAGATCTAGTTATGCTACCCTAATATGATCTAGCTAATAGTAACAAGAATGGACAGCAGCTTTATTTGCAAGGAAAACATGTATATTAACTATGCAATGAAGCATTCAAAGATCTGAACATGTAACCAACTTCTGCAAATGAAAACCAAACACTAATGATTGCATGGCAAAGCAAAGTCAGTGTTTTTGTGGGCAGCAAAGTCATCCTAGTCACAGCTCCTGATCCCACTGAGGGAGAGGTGAAACCAAAGATGTTTGTTGGCTCTATTCTTGAAGCTTTTTCTGTTAACAACCTATGAACTAAATCTGAGCATGAAAAGCTATTTTACTCATAAAAAAAAAAAACTAAATAACAAAACAAGATTTAGATCTACATAGCAGATTTTATTCTAAGAATGCAGCAAAAACACATAAAGATAATCAAAGGAGGTATTGGGCGCTTGAGATGGGCCCAACCCCAAGAGCTATAGCCTCCTAAGAGAGATTTAGAGCTGGTTCAAAGCTGGATTCATCTTTATTGAGCAAGAAAAGAAGAGTTACATCAAAACTGTCCACAAGGAGAACTTGAAAATGCCCTGAAAGGAAAGCTAATCTATTGCCTAAAAATCGAAATACAAACTAGCTAACTTCTGCCTACAAAATGACTAACCATTGGCTACAAAATGACTAACCACTAGCTAACTACTAGCTAACCCCAAATGAGGCCCTAAGCCTTCTTATTTATACAAATTGAGGACCCCAACAGTCCTCCTAAACTTTAGGGGCTCGGCTGCCCAAAACTTGTAGTTAACAGCAGTCCTACTTGACTTGCTTGGCTGCCCTTGTGCTAATTGATTTGGTGGCCCTTGAACTCCGAGCTGATGGTGGAGAATTCGAGGTAAGGGCCCATAAATGAAGGGGACACCTTCCTACAAATCCTCTCCCTTGTTCTCCCACGAATTTGGCTGCCAAGTGCTCATTAAAACCTTCAATTTTGCCTCCAAGTTGACCAAAAAGGCTACACAAAGCACACATTAGACTTGTTGGCATAATGACTAACCCAATTCACTCTATTAGCATAAATATAATAAAAAACATGCAATAAAATAATGAGAATGGCCGATTAAGTCGAATTAGGAGGTTGAATGAGCCCAAATAATTATCCATTTTTGGGGCTCAACATCACCCCCCTACTGAAAGTGTTGCTCGTCCTCTGAGCAACCAATCTATCTCCTCATCTTTGATGGCCCTGGTGGCCTCCCTGTCATGCCAAGCTTCTGAAGTGATGTCCTCTTCTCTGTCATGAAACCATGCTTTTCTCTTTGCTTCTTCCCACTACTTGCTCCTTTTTCTAGAGAATTCTCAGCTTTGGTATGATTGTGCAAATATACTCAATCTGATGGTGGCAATGGTGGTGAAAGGAGATGAAATCAGTGGAGGATGGAAGAAAAGAGTGGCTGCATGCCTCCTCAACAAACTTCAAGCTTCAAATCCCTCTCCATAATTGATTCTAGCTTGCCCAAAGGCTTCTACAGGATGTTTCTAGTAAAAATACAGAACTTCCTTCAAAAAGTCCTGTAGCTTCCTGTAGAAACTGTTTCGGTCTACTGTCATTGATATCTCATGGTGTGTCTCTTCCTCCATTTTTTCTCTTCTTTGGTCTTTTCTGCCTCTGTTATCTTGCTTCCTCATGCTCTGTTTTGGCTTTCTTCTTGTCTTGTTTAGTCTCTGCCCTCTCTGCTTTAGTCTTTTTCTTTTCTGTTCTAGATCTTCCTTCTCATCTTCTGTTTTGATTCCCTCCTTTGTTTCAAGTTATTTTTTCTCCATTTTGGTCTTTTCATCTTTTTCTATTTCCTCCTCATCTTCCCTTGCCATATTTCTAAAAATCTCCCTATCATGATGTGTGGTGACTGCTAGAAATTTTTAAGTGAGGAGGGAGGAAACAAATTTTCAAAACCAGAAATAGAGAAATGGTTGAATTTTGTCTTTCTGGAGTCAGGAATTTCTCATATTCTTCTTTTTCACAACATCAATTTGCCATTTTTTCTTCAAACTGTTTCCAACTTGAATTTGCTTCTCGATTTTTGAGAAAAATCAATACCTTTGACAAAATAGAGAATATTTATAACACATGGTTTCGCTTCAGAGAGTGGACAGTCTTGCAAATTTGTTTCCTTTTTCACACAGGTTGGTTTCTATGGTTGCATGTATTTTCTTTACAGTGGAATTTGAGAAAGAAGGAGACAAACTTTGAGTGCAGAGAAGGAAACATAGAACTGTGTAGAATTCAAGGAAAATATGCATGCAAAACTTTAAACTTGATTCTTTTTTCAATCCACTGTTGTGTTTTTAATCATTCAAATAAGTCATATGCAGATAGATTTCCCCAAGCCTACCTCATTTCAAGCTTGAATTTTGACAAAAATCTCAGGTTTTCCTTCTACAGAGCTGTTTTCTGCGTTTCCTGTAGACGACTTCCTATAGAAATGCCTGTAGAGCGCCCCTGCACTTCTGATCGAGTCTGATACGCAGCAGAATCTCGAAGATAGGTAGAGAAACTGGTGGAGGATGACTAGTTAATCATTTTGTGCAAACTTCAGTTGACGATGTGGCAAGTGCAGTTGAACAACAATTCGTGAGATTCAGCCGAGTCTACTTTAGTTGTTGCGTGATTTGAGGTGAGCTGGCGAAAACATGGGCGCTGGCTTTTTCGAACTACAGTGATGTTATGAACTGCATGTCTTCTTCTATCTGTTAATCGTCTGATGTCCTGTGCGCTGGAGTTCAACACGTCCACCACTGCCTGTGTTTTTCAACTTCCACGTGAATGACTTATACATGCATGCTACGCGATTTTTGCCTGGATCAGTGCAATCGAATATGGCTAGCTTCCTGGTTGAATCCCCCCATCTCACTCATCCATGCAGTGCTTAGATTAGATTCATACAATAGAGGAACAAGTTTTAGTCACGTACTTGAAGTCAAATGGCTGCTGTGAAGTGCTTTTTGTTGCATGCTCATATTCTGCTGCTGCATGCCTGGATCCTTTCATTGCATGAGGGCTTGGATGATGATTTTTGGTTGTTTTTCCTTGTGCAGGTGTCCTCCGACCAGATCTAAGCTGCAGGCATTTGTTTCCACGTTCAAATCTGCACCTTCAAGCTGCTGCTGCTGAATTTTCACCAGACCAGAACTTGTTTTCGCCATTGCTTCCAAACGGTGAACCGGATTGATCTGAAACTTGCTGAGCGCATTCCTATCATCATTATACACCTCCCATAGAAAAATCGTGATCACTGGATGCACAAATTTTGAGAAAAATGGAAAATGGATGAAGATTTCAGAGATCAATTTCTCGAAAACCGTGCATCGGAATTGGCTGAAACTACTTGGGTAGGCTACTATCACCCATGTGCATCTCCCCATGAAACAGGTTTTGAAACGGATGCATGGATATGGAGGAAATGCAAAAATGGCTGAAGGAGATGGAGGCTGATTTCTTGGAAACCGTGCACCGGAATTGGATGAAACTGCTCAAGCATGTTGCCATCACCCCTGTATGATTCTCTGTAAAACGGTTTTTCAAATGGATGCATGGTTTTCAAGTTAAGGCAAAAACAAATTCTGTTCTAGGTATTTTTGCTTCAAGGCATTTTGCAATTTTGTTGCATGGTATGAAAAATGAACTTGGGTTGTGATGCAGGTATGGAGGTGATGGAGGAGGAGTTTGAAGATTGCAGGAGGACTTCTGAACCCTTGAGGAAGCTACCATGTTCGCCAAACCACCTTTTTGAAATCCATTTCTAGCTTCCTACAATTTCTACAGGAACTTCCTGTAGAAGCACAATGTAGAAGCACAATGAGGTGGAAAAATGATGGAGAAAGGCAAGGGATGGACACAGAGGTGCTTGCAGGCCTAACCAACAGATTCCAAGATTTAGATTCCCTTCCAAAATCAAATCTGGCTCGCTTGAAGGTTCTACAGGATGTTTCCTGTAGAAATACAGAACTTCCTGTAGAAGGCACAAAAACTCCTTTGTCTTTGTTTTGAGTGTTCCTCCAGACCTGCAATGTCATTGCTGCAACTTGAAATTATTCAATGGAAATTAGATTTATTTTTCTTTTTCTTTTTTCTCTTTTTTTTTTTGAAAGACAACTAGGGTGCCTCATGGAGGTTTTCACCCTAATTGCCTGCTCTGGGCGCCTCCAAGGGAGGTTTTCACCCAGAGATCTTATTCTCTTTTCTCTTTTTTTCCAACCCATTGACCGCCTCATGGAGGTTTTCAATCAATGAGCCTATCTAAGGTGCCTCCAAGGAGGTTTTCACCTTAGATTTTTATTCTCTTCTTATTTTCATTGTTTTCTCCTTTTTTTTTTTTTTTTTTTTTTTTCTCTACCCTACCCTACTAGAAAAACAAAATCATTTTCATGTGTAAGAATACTTCCAATGGAGCCATGTGCACATCAAGATTAGAGACAAAATGATGTGGAGGCTCGAAATGCATGCTTGGACAGCTATCCAGATTTTAGAGACCAAATGATCTAACTTTGAAGGGATCAAACATAGCTGAGGAAGAGAGTACCGCTGCAACTTAGTGACCTTCTGAAACCATATCTCAATATAGCTTTGATATCCTTGGTCCTTTTGCTGATCTGGATCATTCTTCATGTCACCTTCTATCATGACCTTCTCATCTTCCTCTTTTTGCTGATCTTTCTCTTGAGTACATGGAGGATTTGATGGTAACCATGAGGGAACTCTCTCAATCTCTAATTCTGATCTCTTCTCTTCATCAAGTGCAGCCCATGGTTCTTTGATCTCCTCTTTTGAATCTTCTTTTGCCTGATGTGGTCCTTCAATGCTTTCAAGATGATCTCTTTTTTGCAATGCTCTTCCTGAGCTATGGTGAAGATCATTAAGCTCAAGAGGAGTTGTTTGGACATGTTGTGCCTCAGCTTTGCAATTGTGTTGAGCTGCTCCAATGGCCAGGTTTGGAAATGGTGGTATGGGTAGCTGAGTGGGGGTGTATATTTGAGATGGATGTGGATGGGGTTGTGGTTGGGCAGGAATTTGGGGTTGCCTTGGTGGAGGAGGAGGCGATGGTTGTGGATGAGCAGGTGGTGGAGGAAAAGAAGCGGGAGGAGTGTTGTATTGGGGCCTCCACCCCTGATGAGGTACATTCCACTGAGGCTGTGGCTGAGCATAAGAATGAAATGAATGAGCAACTGGTTGGGCATAATATGGATCTGTGAAGGAACAAGGAGCAGGTGTGAACTAGAAAGGATGAGCAGGTGGACCCCAAGAAGGCATGAAAGTGGCTTGATAGGGGTCATAATAGGTCTCGGGTGTCCCTTGCAGTTCCTGTTGGTAAGATCTAGGTCCATGCGGCCTCCTTTTGTTCATATAATAGAATGGTTCAGTGGCTCCTTTGGCTCTCTGATATGCAGCTTTAATTCCGGGCAAGGAAGGGCAGTGATTCGTAGGATGGTCTCTTTCACAGACAATACACACCTCTATGGAGTGCAATGGACATTCATTCCTAGGATGCTTTCTAGTGCACCTGGGACAAAAGATGACCAAAGCCCTCTTGGCTTCCTCTTGCTTCTTTTGGATCCACAGGGTATCCAATTGCCCGGCAAGAAACTGCCTCATATCACTCTTGAAATCTTCTATCTGATCTTCAAATTCATCTTTGGACAAGGGACTGCTCCCAACATTTATGCTTGTAGCCATTTGCTCCAGAGGAATGGTTTCTTCTTCTTCTTCCCTTGAGGTTCTTCAAATATGTTTTGCTATCCACCTAAGGGTTCTTTAATCACAGCCATCAAAGAAGAGAGAATGTTGGCTGTGTGAAGCAGTGGGGGTGTTGTGCAATCAATTTTCTAACTTATCTCTACTCCTACAAGGCATGAAATGAAATCTTTTTGGTTGATTTTTGATTTTTTCTACTTCTACCTGCAAAACTGAAATAGATTGAACTACAACTAACTATCTTGCTAAAATGAAAATGCGGAATTGAAGTGAAAGCAGGAAAGGACTAATCTATTTTTCTCAAATGAAATTATAAGAATGAAATGCTAATCTACGCTTGCAGAAATGAAGTTGTGGAATTGAAATGCTAATCTACGAAAGTGGGAAATGCTAATCTACTTTTGCATAAACGAAATTGCATAATGGAAATGAAATAAACTACTTAGCAGAAGATTGTAGTGGAAAATAGAAGAAAAGCGGCAATCACCAATACTCTGACGCTTCCCCGGCAACGGCGCCAAAAAGATGGTGGGCTCCGGTATTGTAGCAATAATGCTACAACTCCTGGAACTCCCTTCTTTAATTTTATCAACCCGGTAGTTCGTAACAAACTTGGAAGCGACGGTGATGTATGCACAAGTACTAGCTCTTACCGCAGCTGTCACTTGGTCAGCTGGCACAAGTCCACTAGGAGCTTAAGCCAACTTCTATGAGCTCTTAGAAGAAGCTTTTTAATTGATGGATGAAATCTAACTCAAAGGAAGCTAATCTAATTGCGAAAAGAAACTGAAAGCCAAAAAGAAACGCAAACCCTAGCAAACCCTAATTCTACCAGCTAGTCCTACTGACGCAAAGGAGAGCATGCAAACTACTGAAAGAGATGCCATTACTTCTATGAAGGTAAAATACATGTGTCTAGACTACCACTATCTGAAGAAAACATCTTTTTGTATTTTTGATTAAGTTGTTAGAATTATCATGCATGTGCTTTTAACTGGCTTTTCACTGTGCAGAGGTGCATCAAGGAGGAGAAATGCTTGGAAGAGGTCGGGAAGGTTCAGAGAGGGTCTAAGGAGTCCCCAACACCCTTCCAGAGAGTTTCACAGAGTTTGGCTATCAAGAAACCTCATTCGTGAGCTTCTAGAGGAAGTCTGCAGGGGTTCTACAGGATGTTTAGGATTTCTACAGGATGTTCTGTAATTTTTCTACAGGATGTTTAAAAATTGGATTTTGGAGGATGGGTGAGTGAGGTAAGGTGAATGAATGGATAGGGAAGCAGGGTAGGGGCCTAAAATGACCCAAGGACTGATGGATAGAGTTGAGGAGAAGGTGTAGATGGCTGGACTTGTTCCAAGAAGACTGAAGTAATGCTGCACAAAAGGTAGGGTTATGAGGGCAGTATGGCAACGTGAGGCAAGAAACCAAGTTAGGAGATGGAGGAGATGGGTTTGAGGGAGTCTGGATAGACCAAGAAGTGGTATAGGTGCTCTGCAATTTGTGTTTCCAACTGAACCAACAAAGACATGCAAGAAAACAAAGATCTAGTTATGCTACCCTAATATGATCTAGCTAATAGTAACAAGAATGGACAACAGCTTTATTTGCAAGGAAAACATGTATATTAACTATGCAATGAAGCATTCAAAGATCTGAACATGTAACCAACTTCTGCAAATGAAAACCAAACACTAATGATTGCATGGCAAAGCAAAGTCAGTGTTTTTGTGGGCAGCAAAGTCATCTTAGTCACAGCTCCTGATCCCACTGAGGGAGAGGTGAAACCACAGATCTTTGTTGGCTCTTTTCTTGAAGATTTTTCTGTTAACAAACTATCAACTAAATCTGAGCATGAAAAGCTATTTTACTCATAAAAAAAAAACTAAATAACAAAACAAGATTTAGATCTAAATAACAGATTTTATTCTAAGAATGCAGCAAAAACACATAAAGATAATCAAAGGAGGTATTGGGCGCTTGAGATGGGCCCAACCCCAAGATCTATAGCCTCCTAAGAGAGATTTAGAGCTGGTGCAAAGCTGGATTCATCTTTATTGAGCAAGAAAAGAAGAGTTACATCAAAACTGTCCACAAGGAGAACTTGAAAATGAGCTGAAAGCAAAGCTAATCTATTGCCTAAAAATCGAAATACAAACTAGCTAACTTCTGCCTACAAAATTACTAACCATTGGCTACAAAATGACTAACCACTAGCTAACTACTAGCTAACCCCAAATGAGGCCCTAAGCCTTCTTATTTATACAAATTGAGGACCCCAACAGTCCTCCTAAACTTTAGGGGCTCGGCTGCCCAAAACTTGTAGTTAACAGCAGTCCTACTTGACTTGCTTGGCTGCCCTTGTGCTAATTGATTTGGTGGCCCTTGAACTCCGAGCTGATGGTGGAGAACTCGAGGTAAGGGCCCATTAATGAAGGGGACACCTTCCTATAAATCCTCTCCCTTGTTCTCCCACGAATTTGGCTGCCAAGTGCTCATTAAAACCTTCAATTTTGCCTCCAAGTTGACCAAAAAGGCTACACAAAGCACACATTAGACTTGTTGGCATAATGACTAACCCAATTCACTCTATTAGCATAAATATAATTAAAAAACATGCAATAAACTAATGAGAATGGCGGATTAAGTCGAATTATTAGGTTGAATGAGCCCAAATAATTATCCATTTTTGGGGCTCATCACAGGGAGTTTAGATTGGAACTCTGTACAAGATACAAGGTAGCACTATTGTTGATGAGTGCAACAGTTCTGTGGTTCCTGAAAGTGGAGCAGAAAATATAGTGGTCTCTGGAGAGAATACCATGTTGTGGCATCAAAGGCTTGGACATATTGGAGAGAAGGGCCTTCGAATACTTCATGGTAAAGGTATGGTAAAAGGTATGAGTAATATCTCTCTGGATTTTGTTTTCTGTGAAAATTGTATATATGGGAAGCAGAATCGGGTGAGTTTCCCCTCTAGTGGTAAGAGGGTGAAATAAATATTAGAACTTGTGCATAGTGTTGTGTTTGGACCTGTGAAGGTTCCATCACTGGGTAAGTCTGTGTACTATGTATCATTTATAGATGACTTCTCAAGGAATGCATGGATATATTTCATTAAGAATAAATATGAAGTCTTTGATAGGTTTAAAGAATTTAAGGCTCTGGTGGAAAACTAGATAGAGAAGAAGATAAAGGTGTTGAGGTTAGATAACGGTGGAGAGTTTTGCAGCAAGGAATTTGAAGAATTCTGTAAGAAGTTTTGTATATCACAGGAAAAGACTACTCCATACACACCTAAGCAAAATGGAGTTGCAGAAAGAATGAACAAGATGTTGATGGAAAGGGCAAGAAGCATGCTCAGTGGTGCCAGGTTAGGACAAGAATTCTGGGCAGAGGCGGTGGAGACAACGTGTTACCTGGTCAACGAATCACATTCGTCAGCGTTGGAGGAGAAGACTCCACAAAAGGTATGGACTGGTAAGAAACCCTCTCTTTCACATATAAGAGTATTTGGATGTGACGCATATGTACATGTTCCAAAGGAGAAAAGAACCAAGTTGGATGGTAAATCTGAAATGTGCATCTTTATTAGGTATAAGGATGGTTTAAAGGGTTATAAGATTTGGAACCCAGTAACAAGGAAGGTTGTGTACAGTCGAGATGTGGTGTTCAGAGAGGTGAAAGATGTTATTAAACATGAATTCCAACCAAAGGAACCTAAGAAGATAGAGTTTGAGCTTAAGGAGTAAGAATCAAACTCTACAGCAGAAGAAGAATTTGAATGTGAAGAGCCACAAACTCCGGGTGTGAGAAGATCAGTTCGAGAAAGAAGGCAACCAGAAATGTATAGTCCATCTGATTTTTGTTCAAATTTTTCTTTATCTATAACTAATGATGATCCTAGAACTATGAAGGAAGCATTCGATTTAGAGGATGGAAAACTCTAGAAAGAGGCCATGGTTGAAGAAATGGCATCTTTCCACAGAAATGAGGCTTGGGATCTGGTGGAGTTTCCAGCTAGAAGGAAACCCATTAGCAGCAAATGGGTGTTCAAGAAGAAGACAAATTCAGAAGGAAAGGTGGAGAAATACAAAGCTTAGTTGGTAGCAAAAGGTTATTCCTAGGTGTTGGGAATTGATTTTGGTGATATTTTTTCTCCTATTGCCAAGGTAACTTCTATTAGGTTACTTTTATCTGTTGCTACTTCTTTTGATTTTGAGGTAGAACAGATGGATGTGAAGACAACATTTATTCATAGGGATCTGCAAGAGGAGATCTACATGAAGCAACTTGAAGGCTTTGCGGTGAAGGCTAAGAAAGAACTGGTATGCAAGTTAAAGAAGATTCTGTATGGGTTAAAACAGTCACCAAGGATCTGGTATCAGAAATTTGATACATTTATATGGGGCCTTGCCTTCACCAGAAACAAAGTAGATCACTGTGTGTATTTTAAATTAATTGGTGACCATGTTATTTATCTGCTCTTTTATGTGGATGATATGTTGCTAGTTGGAAATGATAAAGAAATTATCTAGGATTTGAAGACCCATTTGTCCTCCAAATTCGACATGAAAGATCTTGGTGCTGCAAACTATATTTTTGGCATGGAATCTCTGGTTAAATTAGAGGAAGCATGTCAAGACAATACTGTAGAGGTTTAATATGCAGGATAGTAAACCGGTAAAGGTTCCTCTTCTTGTTGGTGTAAAGTTATCTGTTTAACAGTGTCCCAAGACACAAGAAGAGGAAGAGGACATGTCCCGTGTTCCATATGCAAGTGCAGTCGATAGCCTAGTGTATGCAATGGTCTGTACTAAACCAGACATTGCACATGCAGTGGGAGTATTGAGCAGATTTATTTCAAAACTAGGAAGGGAGCATTGGACAACAATGAAGCGGGTTTTCAGGTATTTGCGTGGCACTAGTTATTATGGTTTGTGCTACCAAGGAAGACCAGGATTGGACAGAGTTTTGGATATTTGTGGCTTTGTTGATATATATTGGGCTAGAGATCTGGATCAAAGAAGATCTACAAGTGGGTATGTGTTTATCCTATTTGGAGGTGCAGTCAGTTGGATGAGTAAGAAACAATCTGTAGTGGCACTATCAACTACAGAGGCAAAATACATGGCAGCCACTCATACAAGCAAGGAAGTAGTTTGGTTGCAAATATTGTGTTCAAGTATGGGGTTAGTACAACGAGCTATAAGGATGGACTGTGATAGCCAAAGTGTAATTTTCTTGGCAAAGAACCCTGCTTATCATTCAAAGAATCACATTGATGTTCAATATCACTTTATGAGGGATATGATAGAAGACAAAAAGGTGTTGCTGGTAAATGTGGACACTTTGAAGAACACTGAAGATGAATTGAAAAAACCATGAGCTCTGAGAAGTTCTCTTGGTGTAGAGAAACAATGGGTGTTTCAGGGTTGGATAAATGACTAAGCTCTCTTGTGCCCCCTTTGGAAAGAAAACAACAAATGGGAGAATGTTGGGTTGTGTTATATTCTTTCCATGAATAGCCCTCGTAGTTTATAGGGGGTTTAGAGGGGAGGCAGATCCCCCCCCTTCATTGTGCCTACTGCACAGCGGGGGGGAGGGCATAGGGGGTTTGAGGGGGGCGGTTAGCCCCCCTCTATGGCGTTAGGGGCAACGTGCCGGGGAATTTTTTTTTGGCCCCTATATTAGGTTGGGTAGACCTACCTATGGTTTTGTGCATGGTTTTCACACATGGTTTTGGACGTGATGGTTTTCGGTCCATGGTTTTGGATGTGATGGTTTTTCTCCATGGTATTGGATGTTGTGGCATGTATAAATATGTATTGTAACATTGAAAGGAACATAATGAAAAATCAAGCTGGTAGTCCCGCTTTTGGGGATCCAGGGGAAAATCTCTGTGTATATGCGTTTTATGTGTTATGCTCTCACATAGTTTATTTTCTATGTTTTAGAATTTGTATGCAGGTAATTTTTGTACAGGGTTAAAACCTACATATAGGGCCTCTGAAGGAGAACCTGTTACAAAAATATTCTTTCTTGATTTTATTACAGAGAGTCGTCATGTCAAAATTAAGCGTGCTCTGTGAAATAGTTGTTTGTAACATAAAATGTAACTAGCTGAGAAATAAAATATTTACATCGAAGTAAAAATAAAAGTGTGATTATTGACACAATCTTCCATATCTTTAGTTTTGGTGGGCAGGAGGAGGAGGCTACATTGCGGGGTTGATGATTTGGATCATGGGAGGATTAATGAATTGTTGATATCTCCACCACAATACCGGATTTGGCTGAGGAGACTGGAAGAAAAAATGATATGAGATCGTTAGATTTTTCAAGTCTGAATAGTCCAACTTGGCCTTGAATAACATTTTTACCAACCCAAGCAACCAAAAGTACTTCTTGAGATAATTTACCAGTATTTTTCCCTTAAGAGTTCCAATCTTCTCGTGGGATGATTCTACTCTACTGTTGGCCTCTACTAGTCATTATTTGTATTGATCCCAATGGTTTAGCTCACCCAATTCCCAATAGCTGGGAAATCCTACCCTTATCAGTGATTTAAACCCCTCATTGAAAGTAGATACTTTCCTTGCGACTATCCCCAAGCTTTCTTTAGCTTTGACTCTGGCTTCCTCCTTTCAGATCATCTTAGTGATCTACATGATGGCACCCACTCTGTCTACTATATAAATAGGCCTCAGTTCACTGAGTGGTATCTCATTTAAAAACCTGATGAACCTGTGAGAAATCTAGAAATTCTTTATCCCATCCTCCTTAGCTGATAGGATGATTTCATCCCACACCAGTTGTTTAGCCTCCAATAATGACATGTTCCCTTTCAACTTACTCTTTAGCTCTGATATCTGTTGTTTAGATTCGCATAGGTCTTTATGAGGATCTCAAAATTAGTCCCATTAACCTCTATTTGTTTCTCCTTCTAAGCTAAGCTTTTTTGGGTAGCCTCTAGATCTCTTTATACTCTTTTCAGTTCCCCTTCTGAAAGTTGAAGTTCAGTAAGGGTCTTGGTAAGTTGTTTAGTAGGGTTTTGGGGATCCTCAGGAATGATGATTATACATGTATGTGAGTCAATCTTCTGCTGCAGCTCAATTATCTGCTGCTTGAGGGCTACAACCTCATTGTTCCTGTCAATGATCTCATTGGCTAGGATCTCTTTTTCTGCTTCTACATACACTAGCTCTTTGGATTGGACATGATCGCTACCTAGCATATTTATCTTATGCCTTATCTCCTGAATCTCTGTTTGAGAACTCTTTAGCAGAGCCTTAAAAGTTTACCTATCCTTGGAATTCACCCCAAGATTTACCACCATCTCCTTGAAGCTTTCATTTTGTATGTGAAGGGCATGAGAGTTGGCTTTCTCTTGCTTCAACCTATTTTTAGCTTTCTCTAGTAGTGTTTTTGCCTTGCTAATGGTCAAGGCATTCTTATTTAGCTCACTGTATAACATTTCCCCAACCTACCTATGGAAATTGATTTTGTCTGGGAGGGGAAAACTTTCCAAATTCAAAGACAAATCCAGAGTTTTGAGTTGTGAATCTGAAGGAAAAGAATGGGATAAAGGATGTTGTAAGGATAATTTCATGTGGTTCTTCTCCAAATCCATTACAACCAGTAACCTGGTGTGATATGGGGATAAGTGAGATTCCATTTGCAGCTACATCTCCTCCCTAACTTTCTTATTTCTTTATTCAATGGTCTCTCCAATAGACCATCTTGATATTGTGACTGATGTACTAGTTTTTGTACCTAAAACAACTATCTATGAAGAAGATGAGGCAGTGGACTATGGAAGATCTTCCAATGAGACATGAAAACCTGGTTGGTCTGGACCTGTCTCCACTAGCCTAGTTTCCAATTCTTCTTCCTCTGTTTCCTGAGTCTTAGCCTTTTTAGATGAGGGTGCATCTACCATCTCGGTATCTCCAATCTGGCCCATGGGCCTCTTTTGTGCTTTGTCTTTAGGTGTCGGAGTCTCAATCTCCATCTCTATATCAAGAGGCCACAATTCAATGTTAGCTTTCCATTCCACCTCAGGTTTAGACTCATGTAAATAAGTTGAAGCCTTTATATTTTTTCTCCTTTTTCCTTTGAGAAATGACACCATGAGGGTCATAGTGCCAGACCTCTCCTATGCAAAATTTCATCTCTTTGAGAAAGGCCTCAACTGCCTTGAAGTCCTACCTGGAATTAACAACAAAAGGCCCCACAGGCATTCCCAATTTGAACAGATGTCCCTTCTTTGCAGGGAAAAAATGAAGTTGATCTGTATATAGACTCTGCCTAATGAATTCTAAATAAAATATCCTCATAGGCATGAAAATAGGTAGGTGGTAGGGGGTAAAATCACACCCATAAATTCTAATCTCTGTGTGGCCTTGAAACAAATACGAGTCCCTTGCCCTAGTGTCCTTGTTGAGCTAGAGGAGTTCTTTCTTTTGGGGGATAAATTTGGGAGGAGACATGCCATGAATGATCCTATATGAAATGGCCATATAGATGGAGATGTATTGTGAATAATTCTCGGAGTCTAGTATTATTCTAACAACAACATCCCAATCGAAGATTGTGTTTCTATTCTTGTCCATAGAGACCAAGTTCAGGCCTAAAAATTCAAATTATTTAACATGAGAGTACACAAAAAGATAAAACAAGAAAAAGTAGTATCTGAAGTATGAAGCGGTGAAAACATGGTGCATTTGGAATCTGATGGCTTCAAATAAGTAAGTTGCATTGTTAAGAACATAACCAATCTACAACATTTGCTCAAGGAAGAGCAATGTGGTTTTGTTGGCTATGTTAGTATTGTCTTCTCCTAGAAGGTGAGTAATGATGGACAAGATAGGCTAAATGTGCTCTGCGTAGAGGGTGATGGGGAATCTGCCAGCAATAGGCAAGGCTTCTAGTCCAAGAGCTAGGATCATCTACAAGAGGGGCTATTACTTAATGGCTGGGAGATTAGAATAATAATACATCAGGGTGGTCTTAGTGAAATGCAGAAGACCATGGGGAGAAGGGTACACCAATTCTCTTTGAATTAGCTCTGGGGTGATTTCTAGGATTTTGACCCCTTGGGAGGAAATGGAGTAGTTATTCTTGTTCATATAGGTTGCTGCCAACCATGAGACAAGCTCTTGGAAGTAATGCACAAAGAGTGCAATATAGTAGTACAACCCTAATTCCACCACTCAGAAAGGGTCCTCCCCCTTGAGATAGTTGCCAAAGAGGTCAAATTAGAGGTCTCCCAACTTGTAGGAGTAGATAGGGTCTGTAATTTGAGCTTCTACGTCCATGAAAAGGTCAAGGCTTGATGAAGGCTTGGGCTCATGGGTTTTGGGTTTTTATAGGGCTTCGAGGCTGCCATTTTCTGATTTAAACTGCTAACCTACAAAAATCACGGAGTACAGATGAGAAGGTTACCTTGTCTCCATAGAGGAGGAAAAGAACAACACTGGAATGGGCTGTTAGGATGACGGGATGTGAAAACGACGTTCTTTGTAGGTTACAGGTGAGAGGAGAAATGAGAAGCAGTAAAGAAATAATAAAAATTTGAGTTGAGGAAACATTTTTATAAATAGTGGGGCCAACAGTCGGGTGATGTCACAAAGGATGGACACGTGTTGTGACGGGATTTAATGATGGCCAGTGGAGTGGTGGCTACGAGTGGGGGGGAAGAACATGACTTACCATTGAAAATTTGATCCTTCATTTCTTCATGAATCATAGTGTTGACAGATGAAATCCGCCCAGTAACATGGCCCCCACCCTACTCCGAAGGTTGAACAATGAGAGGACAAACCTATCCTCTACCCCTCCAAAATTAATCTCTATAGTTGGATCAAATGTTGAGTAGTCAAATTCAGAGGGAAGAGAAGCTTAATGTCTGGGAAAGTTGCCCCTTGAGACTGCTTTCAGAAGGCGGAAAGGTAGATATGAGTGGCGATCCACCCATAAATTGTGAGATATTTAACTAGCGGGCCCCTCATTAGCACTATGGTTCCTTTATCTTATTGTTTATCTTTTTTGCTTCTTGGGACTAGGGGATATGATTGCGAGGGGGGAAGAGAGAGAAGAAATACTTTTGGGCCTCTGAAATCTCTCATTTTCCTTTGATTTGAAGTCTTCTCCCTTGTCTTCTAGTACTTAAGCTCTTCTTAGGTCCCCCCTTTTCAAAAATGAAATATGTTGCCTTGTCTCATGAAAATAGGGCCTCTCAAGCATGAATGCAAGAGGGGTAGAGTAGGTGAAAACATCGGCTCTAATTGGGGATAATGTATTGCAAGAAATGCATTGAGAACTTGCAAATTAGTGCCTTCTCTCCATTGGGCATGGAGTCATTTTATTCAGGTACATAAAAGAAAAAATAGAAACATAAAGAAGTGAAAGTATTATTGATATTTTACATTGGCTCACGATATGTACAATGGGTGAGAATTGGACCTATTAGTGCTGGAAGAAAAGCTTGAGGAATTTCCCATTCGTAGGCAATTCAAGCACTTCAACCTCCAAGTTTTCCAATAAGAAAGTATTGTTTCCCTTTGCCTCAACAATTTTTAAGGGTCCAAACCATAAGGGACTATTTTTTCCATGTTTCCCTTTGCCTTCTCTTCTTACATCCAACCTAAGCACCAAATATCCAGGTTGTAGCTGTATCCTTAGCCCTTTTGTCAAAAATATCCTTCATATTTTCTTGGTATTTGACCAAGTTCTGAGTTACTTCTCCCCTGGTTTCTTGAAGTTCTGCAAGATGATTGATTCTCATAGTTAGAGAACTAGGCTCCTTCTTAGCACCTTGCAGACGTTTAGCCGCTAGTATTGCTAGTTGCATGGGAAAAATAGTAGCCTTCCCATAAACTAATTCAAATGGGCACTTACCAGTTGACCTCTTAGACATGACTCTATTTTCCCACAAGGAAAACTTCAGTTGTGAATCCCAATTTTTCTGATTCGCTGATATGGTCTTTTTTAGGGTTATCACAAGAGTTTTATTGGAGGATTTTTCCAATCCATTCCCTTGTGGGAAATAGGTAGTAGAGTGACCCATAAGGATGTTGTATTTCTGGAAGAATCTCAAAAACTTGGTAGATTTGAACACTTGGGAATTATCTATGATTATCTTCGTTGGGCACCCAAATATGGCCATAATGTTCACTTACATGAATTTTATGACAACTGCATCAGTTGCATTCCTAGATGGGATAACATCCACCCACTTAGTGAAATAATCAGTTGCAGTGAGAATCCATTTTGCTAACCACTAGATGGTGGGTGAACTTCTCTAATAAATTCCAACCCCCCCTGTCTAAAGGGATCTTCCACAAAGACATGGATCAAGGGGAAAGGAGGCAATCTTTGTTTTTCAGCAAACCTTTGGCAATTTTCACAAGCTCTGACATAATAATAGACTTCACCAAACATTTTGGGCCAACAAAAACCCGCCTTGAGGATTTTATGTGATGTATATTTCCAAATGTAGTGCCCCTCACAAGCGCAGCCGTCAAATTCATCCATTACTTTGTAAATATCTTCTTCGACTAGGCACAACGAAAAACACCCATAGAGTCCTTCTAGTACAACTAGCCACTTGAAATGACAAATTTCTGGGTCTGCAGCCTCAGGGCACAGTATTTACCCTTGTCAAAATTTACTGGACATCTTAGGAATAACAAGTAATGAAATATGTGTTTGTACCAATGGGATATGGTAAACTTCATTTTGATTTTCTTGGTTGGGCTCTCGACCTCTCGTTTCTCCTCCTCACCTGTGTTTTTCCTTTTTCCCCCTAATAGAAATTTAATTCCTGATGATTGGAAATTAGATTAAGACATCATATCGGCTAGCCCCTATCCCTTTATCAACTTAGTGAGCTTGATTTCCAACTCGTATTATTGGATCATGGAAATCCATCTGCCCCTCTTGCCTTCACTATCTCCTTGAAAATGAATATATTTCATAGATGACATGGGGACATAGGCTATTGTTCTTGAATACAACACATACACTTGAAAATATTTCCAGGATTTGACTAGGGCATAATCTTGTTTCTCCAATATGTTATAATTCAGCTAAACATCCTTTAGCACTTAGCTAGAAAAATGCCACAGGCTTCTCATACCCCTCATTATTTTTCTACAACAACACAATTGCCACTATATCAGGGGAGGAAAAAGAAAATATAAAAAAGGGTGTTAGATAGTCTGGACTGATTAACATAGGTGCGTCAGCTAAGGCCTTTTTTATCCTAAGGAATGATTCTTGGGCTTCTGTGGTCCTGTTGATGGTGCTGGACCTGCCAACATTCATAGGATCTCCCCAGTATGAAGTCCCAACTAGACCTCACATCATTCGGTGTAGGAGTCCCATTTGGTATGATGGCCCGATTGCCATTATCTTAAATGTTTTCCTTAGCTCTTGATTGTTAGCACGAGAGAGTGGTCTTCTTTTTCTTTGAACAATGAGGTTCACGTGCCTGGTGAATGCTAGTGTTACATGTGTCAAGGTTCTTTCACAGTAGAGTAAGAGGGTGGGAGTGAGTCTTAGGTCGGATGGGAGGAAGCCCCAACTCTGTTAGAAACACACAACACAACAGGACATGCAAAATTCCAGAAGAGAAATCCACATGGATGTGGTAGTCATAACAAACAAAGGGAGATAGCACATACAACACCCAGTAGGGCAGTATGCACAAGCGCGACGGTTGTTATAACAAGTTTATGTGAAAGGTTCTGTCTGATGTCTGGGGAGGTAACCAACATGGGCAAGAAAATGTTAACAACTTATATAACACATTTTCATTAATATATGTATTAGAACAACTGAATGAGTTAAATCATTTAACACAACCTAAAGAAACATGTATTACAAGTGTTCAAGATTAATTCTTACAAGCAGTTACAACACATGTTGTTAGTGTCCCAAATTGCTCTATTTTTACCCTATTCCCATAAACCTTAACCTTTGGTTGATCTCTATTTAACCCTCTCATTCCTACACTAGTCCAAGATAATCATTGATTCCTACATATACTTTGTATTTCATAATTAAGATTTATTAAGTGCTTTATTAATTACTTTACATAGATTTCACGCCTTTTAGTATCTATTATAACTTATGTTTAACTTTCCTAAAAGTAATTGAAGAACTAAGTGTTAATCATTATTTAGTGTGATCAATGCAGGTAGATTCCTGCACTGTCAATGATGTTTCTTCGTGATCTCTGTGATAGTTCAAACCCTTCCACACGGGTGTTTTTGATCCATGACTCCTAGTTCGGTTGCAAACTATCTAAAGGTGGATATTGGTGGCGTATAGTCAGGGGTACTTTCCAAGAATATGGTCTATGGCTAGTAAAGTTCATGCTTTATTATAACCATTAACCCATTTTGCAATGTTGTTTGTTAGTCCATTCGGCTGAAAGGCTTGAAGAGGAAATGACTGTAATTAGCATAATATGGTTAAGGTCGAGAGACTGTATATAATGTAGACCATAGGTAGAGCCAAGCTAGTGATATATGAGTTTGTAATTTTATTTTCTTTGTAATTTTGTATCACCCTCAATTCTGGGCTGGACTCGCATTATCATGTATATTTTCTAATCAAGTTTAATACAAGGAATAAGCCATGTTTTCTTCACGATGTGTCTAATTTTTATTTCATGCGTGATTAAGTGTTGAACTGTTTCATTTCATAAACGGGAAATGAGCTGGTTGGCTAGGGCCTAGGCAACCCAACTCGTTTACCCTTGTGCTTTCACCATTTAAAAGGTTTGTGTGAACATTTATTCATTTGAAGTTGCATGGCTTGGATTGTTCTTATGTTTATTTTAGAAGTTATGAGTTAAATTCATTTCATATTCAAGCGCGAACAGATCCGTAGTTTTGAAGTTTAATTAAGTTTGTTTCTTTCTTGCAATTTCTTTCCTGCAATTACTTTCTTTCAATTTCCTTCCTGCAATTTTGTCTTAGTTTTCTTCTGCTTGGGTCATGCAGGAAGATTCTTCCTGTACCAGTGCATGTAGTTTCATGCACTTCGATTTATTCATTTACTTCACAACAAGTGTTACGTTCCTTTTCCTACTTATAATTTCATTTATTCCTGCAAGCAAAAGTATTGTTAATTCAAGTAATCATTCTTAATGTTAAGAGTTATACTTTTGAAGGATCTAAGAATGTTTATGTGAATTAAGGAAGGACGCTATTACAAAACACCATACTTTACACTTGCATTTTATGACTTAAGGAAAAGGAACAAAAATGTTATAAGTGAATTGCTGAAAGCTAGTTTGATGCATGCAAATTACTTTGACTGTTGCTTTGATTATTCCGAATTGTTTTTGCTTTATGACGTTTACTTTCATTGCAAAGTTCAGTTAATTAACGCATTCTTTTTCACGTGTAATTTATCTCAGAATCTAGCTTGCAATTGAAATTCTTTTCAACACATCTTTTATTTCTTTCGGAAGTAAATTGGAAACTTTGGTGAAGGAAGCTCTATCTCAGTGCAAGAGCTAGTATCTTGTCACAAGAATAGAGTGCTCTAAGCATTGAGGCTTATAGCACCTCCACAAAGACATAATTTTTCAGTAAAGAAGGTAAAATATACTTTTTCACATAAGTAATGTACCTGCACTAGTGCAAGCAGATTGCAATAGTACAAGAACAGGCTGCTTGGTGTAGAAGGAAAATCAACTGGGAAACAGATCTTTGCAAGGTCCCACTTGTTAAGTTGTTAGCCATATATACTGAAGATAAACATAGTATTTCATTACAACATTTAAGATTGCTTCCAGTAGTGTGAAAGTTCCTTTACTTGATTTCCTCGCAAATTATTCTTTTACATTCCAATGCTAGAATTGCTTTGGTGTCGATTGCCTTTAAGATTGTTTTATGTCTGATACTGTAACATTTCATTTAAGAAGTAGGATTAGGAATATGAAAAGTTCATACCACGTCTGGCATTGCCTATGCTTTGCCTCTAAGTTTACAAAACCCCTGGGTTGACAATTAAGTGTTGAGGATTTTTCTTAAGTGTAATTCCTGCACCCAACACATGTGTGAAAATGTGCTGGCCTGTGAGAAGGCTTCTGAATTAAGTGAAAGTTCCAAGACACATTGATACACCATACATCACTAACCCTATGTGTGGGGCATTGGAGCCACTAATCACTCCTCAAAGAAAAGATTACAGACTCTCAAGGCTATGTGGGAGGAGCCAAGGTGAAAAGTCCTTTGCATGTACAAATGAGGGGGTATTTACAGCCAAGGGTGAAACTAGCCCTTGTTTCTATTTGATTTCCCTCATGACTGTTTGACTTTCATGAATTTTCAGATTATATGAATCTTCAGATTACAAGTGGGTGTCTTGGAATTCCACGTTACATTACATTGATTGACAATAGTATGGCCTATAATAGTGATGTGGCTGACGTGACTCATGACACAACTCGACATGACAATGTTGGTATGTTCATGCTGCTGCTAGTGTGCATGTTGAGTTGCACTGTTTCTCAGTGATGGATGTCTTCGAATAACGAGGTTCACGTGCCTGGTGAATGCTAGTGTTACATGTGTCAAGGTTCTTTCACAGTAGAGAAAGAGGGTGGGAGTGAGTCTTAGGTCAGATGGGAGGAAGCCCCAACTCTGCTACAAACACACAACACAACAGGACATGCGAAAATTCCAGAAGAGAAATCCACATGGATATGGTATCCATAACAAACAAAGGGAGATAGCACGTACAACACCCAATAGGGCAGTTTTTGCAAGTGTTAACAGGAAAAGTGTCTATTCAGAACGACCCTATCCCACTAAGGTGTGACAGTGACCTTAGAAACAAACAGAGAAAACTACTTTTGTATTCTCCTTTATGAACTATAAACAAAGAGAAATAGGATGAACCAACCTATGTCTCGCGCTAGTCCTTTGATCCAATCTCTCTTCTCTTTGACAGCTCCCAACTACCTGCTTCCTTACTTGCCCAGCTTCACCAAATACTTGCAAGATCACAGAAGAAGGAAACTATACAAAGACATGGGTTCATACTCATAAAAAGCTTAGGATCAGATTTAAGCTAAACATGCAAATGTAACAAACATCAATGATACACAAGCATGTAGGAGAAACTCAAATAGTTTTATTGATATAACAAGAAGGTCCAGGAGGAGTTACAACCGATGATTCCTGATCCAGCATCAACCTCCCAGCAGAGAAGCCCCTCTTCACCTCCAACAAAGCATAAATCACCCAATACTCTGATATCTATCTCAAAACCAACAACAATTCTCTGCAATGTACAATATTCCAGCCTCTGGATCTCTTGGATGAGGGATCCATATATAGATGTATGAAAAGAGGATGAGTCATCTCATGAATTGATTAGTGGCTTCTCTCTGTCAGTTCTTGCTTCCACTTGGAGACTGAGAGCCTCTTACTCATCACTGGTCGAATTCAGTGAGGCAAGTGTCATTGGAGAAGATTCTGGAAGCTTCCATTGTCTCTCCACCTCGTGGAATGACTCTGCCACTTGTCATTTCCCACTCAACGCACCCTGGTAGTGCATTTAGGTGCGTTGCAACGCACCTAGCTAGTGTATTTGGGTGCTTTGCAACGCAGCTAGCTAGTGGAGCAGCTGAAATGATCCTGATTTGACTAGTTCTGAGCAGTTTCTGGTGGAGAACTTCTGGGAGAAGCTGTAATTTGTTGACCTTGTTCCTTTAGGAGTTATAACAACACTTTTAAGGACTTAGGAGCCCTTAGTTTATGGACATTTCATGCTTGGAGCTGTAAGGCACAAAAATGTCTATAACAATTGCCCCCTAAAGTATGAGGCCGTTTATCGGGTGAAATGCTTTATTAGGAGGATCCGAAGTTCTTTCAATGCCGGGAGGAGACCTGTAATAAGATACAATACAATACATTATCTTCATACTGCTTTCATGATCTAGCTGAGGCGGGCATTCGCATGCTCAGCTTTATAAATTCATTTTCATGTACATAGGACAGATAATCGTCTGATGGTAGACTGATGATTCTGATGGAGTCATCATCCTTTTGGTAGGATGATTATCTGTGCTGCAATACTGTACATTTCAATGTCTTTATTTTTCCTGAATATATATCGCAGCCCGGATGGATGAAACTAGATCCGGGCTCTTCAATCTCGTCTGATCTTCACTCGAAGTACAAGTCGATCCATGTGAGAAATGTTTTGAAGTCGAACATGGAAAGACATTGCTTGATTACCAGTCAATGATGTAAACTGTTAACAAGCGTGAGAGGAATCACCGATAATGATAATGACCCTCAAGGTACTGTAGTACAATTCACGTGGTGTGAATAAAGGATTTGGCGTCGAACACCATGCAAAATTTTTCGGTCAAAGGTCATTGATGTATACCTGTCGCCGGAAGTGAGAAACTTGCCATTGAGGCATGCAAGCTTCAAAGTACTGAATGGGGTGTTCCTAGATCAACTTCTTGGATAATGAGCTGATGTCGACAAGAAGCGATCCGTCAAAGGAGGGCCTTAATGAATCCCACATCAATGACACAGAACAGAGCAAATGATTTTGATGGAGGTGAAAACGATATGATGATATATGGTTCAGGGTGGCGGTCATGAAGGAATGAAGTATAATGTATGGTAGTGGATGGGACACAGGTGACTTCTCTGGATGACTTCTCTTGAACATGTCGGCGACACTTATGTGATGGATTGGTAGCA